>VMDO01039246.1:0-12821 GCA_007922755.1 Pedetes capensis
AACTGAATTCTTTGTCTTTTTATAACATAAGTAACACAGGTGTTGATTTGCATTTCACACAACATAGAATATTCAGAAAATGAAAATGTTTCACTTCACTTAATTTTCTTTCTGTGTTTTTTCCCTTCTCAAGAAGTAACTAATAACCAAAAATTTAGGTACCCTATCCAAATACCTTTTCCATGCATTTATATACATAGGGAAACACATATGTTTTTAAGGAAATCATATAATACTGAACATGTTAGCATTTACCTTATTTACACCTAAGAATTTATTTTGGAGAGTTTTCTTATTAGTGGAAAATTATTATCCTTTATGATGACTGGCTTCATGGTGATAAATTAATTGCTTCTTTATTGCTAGAGGTTTAGCTTCCCTCCCTCTAGATTTTTGCTTTTACAAGCTATGCTACGATAAATATCCTTTTGCATATAGCTGAGTAGAAAATAGTACTGTGAGATAATTTTATAGAAGCGGAACTGCAAGGTCAAAGGATGCACATGTTCAAGTTTAAAGGATTCTGAGATTGGCTTCATTGAAATCTCCTGATTCAGTTCTTCAGTGCAGATTGTTGACATTGCTGCTGCTGTTTAGTGTTCATTACTCTCCCTAATGGAGATGGATTATATGAGTCTGTGATGAAAGTTTAGCATGCTTATTATCTTCAGAACTCAGGGATTTGTAACCTGAATCCTTTACCACTCAACTCTTGGGACAAGTGGACAACTAGATGAAAAAGTAGTGTTAAGATTACATAACAAATAGTACTGCTCACTGCCTCAAACTCAATGTTCTTTCTGAAATTTACCATCAGAGCTTAGTTTTAGTGTTTAGTTATTTCTAAGCAGTCCCTTTTCCTATAATAATCAGGCATTTCTTCTATTTTGCTTTTAATAAAGTGTTTCTGTTACAAGCACTTTTAATTTATTTGTGATTCTTATCCAATAACTATTTGGAACTTCAAATTATAACTATGACTGACTTAGGAATTACATGTGTACAAAAGTTGAGTTATATATTGGCAGAAAAGGTCATAATTTTTGTTAGCTTCAAGAAATTATATGTTAAATTACTTTTGGTTGGGTAATTATAAATTATTTGCCTTCTTGTCACTCAGTTTCCCTTTGTATGCATAAAGTGTTGATCTTCCACAATATCCAAGATCATCAGACTGTACAGTTTGTATGGACAGCTTACTATATTGATAAATGGCCATAAATGCTTTAAATATTTAGCATATTTGTACAAAATTGCATTGAGTTTAAGGTTCAATGTCAAATTCACCTTGCTATTAAGGATGTCTTTGACAAGTTAGTTCAACTATTTAGCTCATGATACTAACAAAGGAAAAGATCTTAAAGTCCTCCCTGAGACTGAATGATTGGCCATGCTCTAAGAACTGCCAGGACTGTCCAATACTTACCCAATTAGTTTAAAAATGACTGGATCCTTATTTGAGATACTTTAGGGTAGAGACAAAGGGCAGCATTTCAGGAAGACATCCTTAAGTTTAAATCTCTGCTCTGCTACCTACAAGTTATATGATTGTAATTAAGGATACCTCTGTGATGGGGCTGGGGTTTAGCTCAGTTGGCAGAGTGCTGTTCTGCACTCTCCAAGGACCTCAGTTTGATGCCCAGCACCACAAAAATGGGAGAGGGATGTGGCAATCCACTCCTGAGGAAATCCCAAAACAATTAGCCATAGAAAACTCTATGAGGGTTGCTATGATTCGGACCTGATGCAATGGCACCTAACAGCAACAACAACAACAACAACCTTCTATGATACTCAGTTTTTACATTTGTGAAGCTTGAATAATGCTATCTATCTCAATATTATTATAGGGATTAAATTACATGAAATAACATATGTCGAGTATCTCATATGTGCCTAGCACATAACAATCTCAATAAATGGAAGCATTTTTATTAAGTGTGGCTTCATTTTTAATCCAAATATCAGATATTTTTATTAACTTAGACTCACCCAAAGTTCCTCTCTCTTGAAAATAATGGGTATTTTTGAATGGTTGACCGTTGTTAAATTATTTAGACTTTCTAAGTGTGAATTACCATGTCACAGATATGATTAAGTTATGAAGTCTAAATTCAGAATCAAATATATTCACTTTGGTAACTGCCTAGAGTAGTCAGGAAAGATATAGTTTTTTTTTAACACTGGTCTACTATCTGTTTGATGTGAAAGCCGATAAAATATTTCAATCCATAGTGACTGATGTTAAAGTGAAATAAAATCTCTATATATGATATAATATTCTATAATCAATTTGTATATATAATAAGCAAGAAAAAGGTTATTAAAACTGTACACATGTTATGCTAAGTGAAGGTTACATTTTGTATTTTTAGGTATTAGATAATCAGTGAATGTAAGTCAAATGATGAATAGAAATTCTCTCAGAGAAGTTATAGCTTTTATTTTCAGGAAAACTTATTTTTTGAGATTAATTTGCATTTTTAAACAGGTCTTTTTGCTCAAGCATGGTTTCCTATTACTGAAACCACTAAATCGTGACAAAACAGAAGGGGTGATATGAAGAAGCAGTATTTGTGACACTCCCATTGATAGTGATTCTCTATTGAGAGCAGAGCTTTGTAAAGTAGGAGTACCAATTTGGTACCTAATTATTGAATTATTTGAAAAAATATTGAATTAATTTTGAATTATTGAAAAATTTAAACATTAAATAATTAAATTATTAATTAAATAATTATTAAATAGTTATTAGTAAATATTTAATTATTTAAAAATAGTAAATCCTCATTAAACAGCTGCTTTTCTGCTTTTGTTGACTTCTGTGATATACCTTGCAATTCTACTCTTTGCCTAGAAGATTCAAATTATTCAATCTGGTTTATATAACCAGTTTAATTTAATATGTGATTATCCATGTAAATATATCCTACAGACTGCTGGTGCTAAGAATAATTTAAAACATGCAGAAGGAAATACATTTACATTTAGTACTACTAATAAAATGGTAAGACTGAGATATTTGTGTGGCTCTGCAGTCTGTTAATTTCACTTTGCCTACAGTTCACTTTTTGTGGATGAATTTTAAAGACTTGACAGTAATAGTCAAATAGGTCAACACATGCAAATATTTCAAAATAAATACATAAGTAATGAAAATAAGCATAATTATCATACTTTCAAATGAATGTATACCTAATCTGCCTAAATTAGAGCAGCCATTTTACTCATAGTCTTCATATGAATAAAGTTTCTGGTATTAGAAATTTAAGAGGACCAGTAAATGGTGTCCTTGTTCACTTGAATTTGAAACTATTTGAATTAAAAAAACAGACAAAGAGCATGGGCTCTGAGAGACAAAAATATCACCCTTATTACTGATACTTGGGTAGATTGCTTATATGTGTGGGATAATGGCGTTTCTAAATGTGAATTCAAAAATTCAGCAGATTTACCCTCATCATCACAGGAAGTATGAAATTAGCAGAGGCTGGAATTTTATCTGTAATCCTACCACATGTAAGATTATAAGTGTAATCTTGGTAGCCACCTAGATCAAATGGGCTCTGCAGTAGGCTGGCTTGGTAGAGAGAGGGAAGGACAAGGACCTGGGTTTTTAATGCCCAGGTTTTTCCCACAAATTCACCAATAAAATAAGGTATTCCATTCATCTACGGAAAAATAGCATGCTAGAGACGAGTCAAAAGTATTGGGTATATCTACATGGAAGAAAGCCATCAGCCATAGCACTGTGGCATCCAATCCCATCAGATCTCTGAAGCTAAGCAGGGTTGGACCTGGTCAGTATTTGTATGAGAGACTGCCTGGGAACACCAGATACTGTAGGCTTGGGAGAGGGACCCAGCAACCCACTCCCTTCTCCCCCCAAACACCAATCAGCTATTGAAAACCATATGAGTAGCAGAGAAGCACTGAGAGTAGTGTTTTGTCTTTTGTATGTATGGTCCCTATGAGTGAAACATTGACTTGATGGTACCTAACAACAACAAAAACAAGAAAGAAAATGACAGGAAAGCCGGAGATAAATATACCCTTCCCCAACAGTGTTTCCCAGATTTTTTTTCTCTTCACACTTTGGGCTTAACCACTGAAACCATGGTTAACCTCAATAGGCAGTTGATTTGGCTCTGTTAGAGAAGGTCCCTTTATAGGTCCCTTCACAGATTAAAACTTTGGCTATCCTATATAGTGGCTATCCTACATATGTGGAAAGAGATGATGAAAAATCTCTATATCAAATGTCAAAACAAGACCAGGTGATGATTGTGAATCAGACCATCAGCTTCTCATATGCAGGTTCAAACTGAAGCTGAAGAAAATTAAAACAAGTGTACGAGAGCCAAGGTATGACCTTGAGTGTTTCCTATCTGAGTTCAGAGACCACCTCAAGAATAGATTTAGTGCATTAGACACAAATGATAGGAGACCAGACAAGTTGTGACATGACATAAAAGATATCATTCAAGAAGAAAGCAAAAGGTTATTAAAAAGACAAGAAAAAAAGAAAAGACCAAATTACATGTCAAAAGAGACAAGGGAACTGGTCCTTGAACACTGAGCAGCTAAAGTAAAAGGAAGCCTGATGAAGTTAAGGATCTAAACAGAAGATTTCAAAAGGCAGCTTGAGAAGACAAAAACAAATATTATAATGACATGTGCAAAGAGCTGGAGGCAGAGAACCAAAAGGAAAGAACATACTCTGTGTTTCTCAGGCTTAATGGAGTGAAGAAAAAATTCAAACCTTGAGAGGCAATAGTGAAAGATTCCACAGGAAACATAATAACATTAAAGATATTAAATGAAGGAAACATCAAAAAGATGGAAGGAATACACAGAGTCATTATACAAAAAAGAATTGATAGATGACCAATCATTTCAAGAGGTTGCATATGAAGAGGAACCAGTGCAATTGAAGGATGAAGTGGAAGCTGCCTTGAAAGAACTGGCGAGACACAAGGATCCAGGAATTGATGGGATACCAATAGAGATGTTTCAACAAAGAGATGCAGCACTGGTGGTGTTAACATGTTTATGCCAACAGATTTGGAAAACAGCCACCTGGCCAACTGACTGGAAGAGATTCATATTTGTACCTATTTCCAAAAAAGGGGATTCAACTAATTGTGGAAACTATCAGACAATATCATTAATATCACACACAAGCAAAATTTTTTTAAAGATCATTCAAAAGTGACTGCAGTAGTATATAGACAGGGAATTACCAGAAAATCAAGTGGGATTCAGAAGAGGGTGGGAAAACAGGGACATTATTGTTGATGTCAGGTGGATATTGGCCAAAAGCACAGAATATCAGAAAGATGTCTATCTATGTTTTATTGACTATGCAAAGGCATTAGAATGTGTGAATCATAACAAATTATGGATAATACTTTGGAAAATGGGAATACCAGAGCACCTTATTGTACTCTTGAGGAATCTGTAAGTAAATCAGGAGGTAGTTGTTCAAATAGAACAAGGAAACACTGCGTGGTTTAAAGTTGAGAAAGGTGTGTGTCAGGGTTGTATACTTTCACCATATCTCTTCAATTTATATGCTGAGCAAATAAGCCAAGAACCTGGACTTTATGAGGAAGAATGCAGCATCAGGATTGGAGGAAGACTCATTAACAACCTGCATTATGCAGATTATACAACTCTGCTTGCTGAAAGTAAAGAGGTAAAACATTTATTGATGAAGATCAAAGAACATAGCCTTCAATATGGCTTGTGACTAAACATCAACAAAATCAAAATCCTTATGACTGGGTCAGTACGCAACTTCAGAATAAATGGAGAAAAGGTTGAAGTTGTCCAAGATTTTGCTTTGCTTGGCTCTATAATCAACACCCATGGAAACATCAGTCAAGAAATCAAAAGATGCATTGCTTTAGGAAAAGCTATGACAAAAGATCTCTTTAGAGTATTGAAAAGTACTCACATTGAAGCCGAAGGTACATCTGACTCAAGCCATGGTATTTTCAGTTGCATCATATGGTTATGAAAGCTGGACATTGAACAAGGGAGACAGGAAAAGAATTGATGCTTTTGAATTATGGTGGTGGAGATGTCTATTGAATATACCATGGACTGCAAAACGAACCAACAGATCTGTCCTAGACAAAGTGCAACCAGAGTTCTCCTTGGAAGCAAGAATGTCCAGACTGCATCTTACATATTTCGGACATGTAGTCAGGAGAGATCAATCCCTGGAGAAAGACATCATGTTTGGGAGAGTGGCAGGTCAACAACAAAAAAGGAAAATCCTCCACTAGATGGATTGAAATGATGTCTGCAACAATGGCCTTAAACATAAATAAGATCTTGTGCCTGGCACAGAATCAGGAAGTGCCTTGATCTGCTCTACATAGGGTTGTTATGAGTCAGACTTGACTCAACTGCACCTAACAACAACAACAACAACAACATCCTAATAGTATTGATAGGGTAGAGTGCAGATTCTGTTTCCAGAAAGCACTATGATGAGCTTAATTAATAAACTGTACTCCAAATTTAAATATAAACACACAAGGAGATTGTAATCCAAAGACTAAGGACAGCCATTTATTTGTGGAACAGCCATCATGAACCTTTTTTTTTAACGGTAGAAAATAAGTCCTATTTCAGGTCTTACTAAGGCCAAGGCCAAAATCCACCTGCCCAAGATGTACCAGAAACTCCAAATTTTATGGATATAGTGCTCCCTAAGACATAAAGGCATTCCTTGTCTTTATCTCAAGAGTGCCAGTCAACACATCAGATGTCAGTGTTTGAAGGGACCTATAAATTACACCTCTGAGTTCAGAACAACTGAAGAATTGTAGAGGACTCATTCAGATGAAATTTGTCTCTGCCCATACACTTGGTCCTCTCTGCTGTTACTATGGATATGCTACCAAATGTCATACTCCTACACAAGGATGCTTCTCCATTTTAGCACTAGATTCTATCCTGGGTCTCCAACTCTAAAATTTTTCCTTTTTTCCCCCTTCAGCAACACTAATTTCTCATTCTTTATCCTAAATTCCAATGACCTTTGTTTTCTTTTAAAACTACAACTCTTTTTTGAGCCTACTTCCCTTCCAGCCACAAGTTCATTACCTTCTCTTTATAATAAAAATTTTGAAATAGTTGTCTGTTGTTGCTATTTCTAATTCTTCTCCCATAATCTCTTGAACACCTAAAGTGCTTTGCTCTATTTATCCCACCACACTTGTACTTGAGGTCACTAATAACTGACATATTGCTCAACCTAACTATCAAGTCTCAGTGTTCACATTTCCTGATCATATCTTAACATTTGACCCAATTGTCCTTCCTCGTTAAGACTCCTTAAGATTTTTTCCTTCATTTTTCAGCTAGAAATGTTTCTTTTATGTTTGTTTTCCTTTTTCTTTTCTTCACTTTTCTTTTCTCTTCCATCCCTCCCTCTCTTCCTCCTCCTCCCCCCTCCTCCTCTTCCTCCTCTTCTTCTTCTTCTTCTTCCTCCTCCTCCTCATCTTTCTTTTCCTTCCTTCCTTCCTTCCTTCTTTCCTTCCTTCCTTCTTTCTTTCTTTCCCTCCCTCCTTTTCTCCCTCCTTCCTTCCTTCCTTCCTTCCTTCCTTCCTTCCTTCCTTCCTTCCTTTATTTCTTTCTTCCTCTTACAGTTTCTTCTGAGGTTCTTTTTGTTTGTTTTCTTTCCTCTATGTAGTAGAAGCTTCTTTAGGAGTAGAAGACACTTTTGATACACATCTTTTGTTCTGTGGGTTTTTACTAATTGGAACAACCAACTTACATTTAAGGTTTAAATTCCTCAAAAAATAATTTTAAGTTAATGTTCTAAAAATTCCAGATAATATTTCTATCTCTTCACCTACTATGGTTTCCAATGTGCTGAGAATCATCATAGAAAGATGAGGCAAGGTAATTATTATCTCCACATTGAATTCCACTCTTTGGCATTCATATGACTAAATAGTAGAAACAGAAATTCGTGAGATGAGTTCATCTGGGCAGAAAATACTTCCTTTTAATTGTATGAATGCCTCTGAAAATCTTGCTTAGATATACTACAATTGGGGCTGGGGTGGTTTAGCTCAGTTGGTAGAGCACCACTCTGCAGTTTCTAAAGTCCTGGGTTCAATTCCCAGCACTGCAAAAATGGGAGGAGGATGTGACCATCCACTCCTGAGGCAATCCTGAAACAATCAGCCATTGAAAACCCTATGAGGGTCGCTATGACTGGACAGCATCTAACAACAACAACATACTACAATTTGACCCAGTGAAAAGAATATGTCAGAAGCCAACTTAAAACTCTGTTGCTGAGAAAATGTGGTGAAAGAATCAGCAGTGTAGATTCTGAATGTCCCAGTCATATTCCCAAGCTTGAGATCAGGGATCAAAGGTCTAGCTGAGCTACAATGGGAACAAAGAATACCTTACTGTTCCCATATCACAGATCAGCAGTGGAGGCAGAGATGCAGAAGCAATTATGATTTTAACTCATCACACTGTCCCCATTATTCAGTTTTTGTGTTAGGCTAATGAATTCTAAAGGCCATCTACTTGTAGGTAAGAGGGGGTACTATGGAAACAATAACCAAGGTATCCCAAATTCACACATTCAACAAATGCTAATTTAATGGCAGTATAGTAGGTACAGATGTAAGTGATGAGAAAAGTAGATATTATATCTTCCCTGCTTTCTTGGGGTCTATGGTTTATGATAGAGAAATAAAAACAAAATAACTATCCTAATAAATATTGCAAATTAAAGTAAGTACTATGAGGGAAATGTCTAGCATAGTAGGATAGAGAATACTAAAAAAGACCTAATTTAAATTGAGAGATCAAGAAAAGCCCTTCTGGTGAGTAGCATTTAACTGAAGACCTTGTAAGAAGCTCCAACTTCCATCTATATTCCTGGAAGAACACATTATTCAGATATTCACCCTCCTGCTATTACACTGGTAATGTGTCTCAAGAAGACAAATCCCATCTTAATCACCTGTGGGGGTTGCTGACCAGTGACTCAGGGTCTTCCAGCGGGACTGGGTTGGGCACCAGTGATGAAAACAGACAGGCTTCAGGAAGCCAGCTAAAAAAGAACAACTAAAACTTTATTGTACAGAAAGATGAACAGGAACAAATAGGAACTGGAGTTGTAGCAATGCTTCTGGCGCTGGGCCTGGAAGCTCTTCTGATTCTCTGTTGACTGCAGGTCTCAGTTGTTTTTCTGCCTCTGGTGCTGGGTCTGGAGGCTGCCTCTGATGATTGAAGTTCTATGATGATCTCCTGCTGATGTTGCTTATAGTCTTGGCTAGATGTCTCGGTGGTAACTTACTTCTTTTAGTCAGTCTCAGTCGCCTTGTATCTTTGATGTCTCTCTATCTCAGTCAATTGAAGTGGGTGATGATAGCAAGAAGGATACATGTCTGATCTCTCTTCACCTTAGGATGGTGGTGACTAACTTCACTCTCCCAGGGCCAGCGGGCCCTGTTTATATATCCTCTAGAGTTTGTAGTTTAATGGATTTAACCACCATAACTGCTGGCATTTAGGGGATAACCAAATAAATTATAGCTCATGAGACTGGGCTGGACCAATCAGGGATGATATGTAAATTTTGAGTAAAAACCAGATGTCCATTGTTAGCCAATCATGGGTAGATCCTTAATTACCAGGCAAGGGACAAGGTGAGGGTTGGGCATAGCCAATCAGGCCACAGGGGGCCTGAGCAGGTAGGGGCCATCCTGGCCCACTTGATGTCAAGAGAGACCTGGATGTAGGACAAAAGTCATTGGGAGCCATCTTGCCCTGGAGGATAGATTTTAATCCTCCAAGTGGGCTAGTAGGTCCCTGTGATAGTAGTCCTATCTAGGATCCCAACAATCACCAATCACTAATTTGAGCATGGAAAATTGACACTATTCTGGACACTGAGTTGAAGAGATATAGAATACTGCCCTTCAAGAACATTACTCTAGCTTTACCTATCTTAATTTGCTTTGTTATTCTTAGCACTGTATTACATTTCTTTAGTTGCTTTTAAAAATTATTTCTCTTTTCCAGTAGAACCATAGCTTCATGATAACAAAGACTTTATCTTCTGTCCACAGCACCTTCAATACTTTCAAAAGTGCTTGCCCCTAGGAGCTACTTAGTAAATATTAATGAATGAAAAAAACGAATTAAGCCTAGAGGCAAAATAGGGTTCAGGCTGGCTTGTATCGTGATCTAGATGATTTCTCTTCAGTTGTCCTTCCTTTAATTTCTCTTTGTGGTGGATTAACAATAAGACTTGTGGCAAGAAGGATGTAGTAGTTGTAGCTTCTTACTAGCGACATTGGGGAGAACAGAGAGGGCTACTCCAAAAACACCTCCTGGGAGCAAAGAAGTCTCCCAGAAATGCCTACCAAACCTGCTAAAAATCCTTTTAATGAAGTAATTTGGGTTAAATGAATAGAGAGAAAGAACATCAAAAAGGAAAGATAGCTAGTAATAGGAAATTCTTATGAAGGGTTTTTCTGAAAAAAAAAAAAACAGAAAAATAATGGAGCTTAGAGGAAGATTTGGGGCCAATGAAAGCACTTTTTAAATGTGAAAAGGTAGTCCATTTTTATACTGCTGGAAAGAGCATCAGGTAATTGTAGGAAGAAAAAAGAAGGTAATTGCAGAAGGAGTCCTTGAGCAGTTAAGAGGGTGCAATTCAGTACATAAATGGAGATTGTGGCTTTTCCTAATGATAGGAGGAGGTTAGAGTTTATGTCTACATAAATGGATGAGATAGTAGGTTTGCTGGTGGGATGATAAAAAAAAATTTTTTTTGATTGCTTATAATTTCCTAGTGAAATGAAAAGCAAGTACTTGGGCTGAAGTGGAGAACGAAGAAGAAAGTATTGAATATATAAAACTGAGAAGAAAGTAAAATGTGTTGTATTATGGAGTGTGAGTTTTCTAGGATTGCTAAGCAGTGCTGAAGGTCTGCTTTGGAATTTGTTCATAAGTTTAAAGTATGAGGTGGAGTCAAGATGGCGGACAGATAACACACACCTTCTGTTCCGGAGCAATAAGAAGCCTCGATTAGGGGTTTAAAAATCAAATTGAATAAATAGAAACAGAGATAATTTAGTTTGAGAGATAGAGAATGAAACTAGGCATACACTGAAATCAAGGATTAGGCTTCAGAGGAGCTACACAGTGGCCAGCAGTGGGACTGCCGCCATTTTGCCATCACACAGGGAGCGGATAGAATCCCAGAGACTTGGAGGGGATTTCGCGCACACGCACCCACGGGCCTGGACCCAACACGGAGTGCAACCTTGGCAGCACACTCTCAGCACGCCTGTGGGACACAGACTGCAGTTCCTAGGTGAGTCACCATGAGGGGGCACACAAACGCCCTCCATACCAGCCGCAGAGCGAACGGGAAGCTGGTGCCAGCGATCCGTGTCTAGAGCTAAGACTCGGCTCCCCTCCCTTCTGTTGTGGCGGGTCAGGCCTACGGTCGCGAACTCCACAGAAATTTGGGCACACATATACCCGGATCCCAGACACATCAGAGGTGAGCCCAAATCACCCCACTGTGCTGTGGAGAGGTCTGGGGCTTGTGGAGGTGGCTAAGTCGTGCGTGGCTGGGGAGCTCCTTTTCGTCGGAAACTGGTGGCGCAGCTCGCCGCTGGCGGAGAAGTTCTGAGCACGACCGCAGCACACAACAAGGCTGTGGGGATGAAATCTCTGATTTGGGGAATTGGCGCCCGATCTACGTAGGACAGGGAGAACTTCAGAGAAGACCCCACAGGTTCCACTGCCTCTCGAACAGTACAGTAGTCACAGAGTGTTTCGTGGAACAGTCTCTTTGGGCACTCGGGGCCCAATTAAATCCAGATTGTTATGAAGAGCTTGGCTATATGGACCCAATAAGACTGATGGTTACTGCGGATTGTGTGGAAATACTGCCACCCTGAGCTCTATTGGGAACATTGCACCCTGCATTATCGAATCCACCTGGTCAAACTGGGTGTAATAATTAGTTCAGACTCCATCCTCAAGATAATATGTTTTTACTGTTAACAGGGTCTTGAGCTTGCTTCCTTTATGGAAGCTGGACTGATACTCTGTGGCCCCAGCCCATATATTTTTGCTTTTTGAGATAGGCTCTTGTTGGGCTGCACAGATTTTGGGCTTGAGACCCTCCTGCCCCCATCCTGCAAGTCACAGGGATTCCAGGCATCCTTCACTGCACCTGACTGCAAGAGTTGTTAATGGGGGAGAGTCTATGCGTGAGGTCTGGAATTTTATATTTTATTCTATTTTTTATCTTTTCTTTGTATTTTACTTTTTAAAAATTTTTATCTTAATTTTATTAGTACTATAATTATTTTTTTCTTCTTTTCTTTCCTTCTATGGGGGTTTGAATTCAGGGCTCTCTGCCTGCTTGTCTGGTAGGTGCTGGACTGCCATGCTGCACCCCAGGACCCCATTTTTTTTTTTTTTTTTTTTTGCTTTTTGAGACAGGGTCTAATTGGGTTGCACAGAAATCGGGCTTGCATCCCTCCTACCTCCGACCCCCAAGCCGTTGGGATTGCAGGTGTGCACCACCGCACCCGACTACAAGTGTTTTTATGAGTGTTTGGGAGAGAGCATATGTGAGATTTGCCTCTTTTTTTCCTTTCTTTCTTTTCTTTCTTTCTTTTTTTTTTTGTTTTTATTTTTCTCTTTTTCTTCCCTATTTTTCCTCCTTTCTTCTCTTACTCCCTTCCATTTTTCTACCCTCCTCCTCTATTTCTTAAGCTATATATGTGTCATTGTTCTAATAATTT
>VMDO01039248.1:0-12808 GCA_007922755.1 Pedetes capensis
TTTTTTTTTTTTTTGTGGTACTGGGGGTTGAATCCAGGGCCTTGCGCTTGCATGCTCTGCAAGTGCTTGACCACTGAGCTTCACCCCCAGCCCATTTTGTTTTTTTCTTGAGACAGGGTCTCCCAAAATTATGCAGACTGCCTCTGGTCTGGAACTTGCGATCCTCCTGCTTCCATGCCTCCTAGCCACTGGGATTGCAGGCGTGCACCACTGCACCCTGCTCAGGAATGAAATCTTTACCTACTGTGAAAGCTTAACATTTACCTTTCCTTTAATGCATTGGTGCTGTATGTTGTTGTTGTTAGGTGCTGTCAAGTCGGTATGCGACTCATAGGGATCATCATAGGGTTTTCAATGGCTGACTGTTTCAGGATTGCCTTGGGAGTGGATTGCCAGCTCCTTCTGCCATTTTGCAGTGCTGGGAATTGAACTCGAGACCTCAGAGACTGCAGTGCAGCGCTCTACCAACTGAGCTAAATCCCAGCCCGGTGCTGTATGTAGGAAGAACTTATTCAACTCTTAGAAATACATCATGGAGCAAGATGTAGAGAAGGTACTGTTCCAGATGGAAATCTTTTCAGGAATGATTGTCTAGTCCTGAATGTCTTGTTGTTGTTGTTAGATGCCCTCGAGTCGGTATCCGACTCATAGCGACACTCATATGGTTTTCAATGGCTGACTGTTTCAGGATTGCCTTGGGAGTGGATTGCCTGGCCCTTCTCCCATTTTTGTGGTGCTGGGAATTGAACTCTGGACCTCAGAGACTGCAGTGCAACACTCTACCAACTGAGCTATATCCCAGCCCCTGAATGTCTTAGCATATTAAAAAAATAAAAGGAAAAACACATAGAATGAGATTTGAAGGTTATATGTGAAGAGCTCATCTTCCTCACTTCTATCCATAATAATCATACTGCTTATATGGTTATGTTGTTGTTGTTGTTAGGTGCCCATGAGTCAGTATCTGACTCATAGGGACCGTCATAGGGTTTTCAATGGCAGACTGTTTTGGGATTGCCTTGGGAGTTGGATTTCCAGGCCCTTCTCCCATTTTTGTGGTGCTGGGAATTGAACTCAGGACCTCAGTGATTGCAGTGCAGTGCTCTACCAACTGAGCTAAATCTAACTTCCTATAATTATGGGGATAGATTATGTAAATAGGAAGAATTATAAGTAGTATTTAAATGGGAGAGATGTTTTGGAAACATCCTTAGAAAATGCTTGAGACCCAGAAAGGACCAATAGGGTGTATAACACATTAGTAAATAAGCCTATTCTACCTTTATTATAAAAACTTGGTCACTCCAGGGAGCAATATGACTGTGAGAGGGTAGGAGCTGTTGAGACCTGGGACAGGAATAACATGCACAATAGTTTAAGGTAGCTATGAGGCGTTTTTATTTTTGAAAGCTGAGCAAATATAATAGAATGTTACCATTTGTATATTTAACTCACAGAAAATCAACTATATATGCTCCAGAGATAGACAAAGAGAGAGAGAAGAAAATAGGAATTCACATTTATAGGTTGTGATGGATTCCATCTGATGTACACCTGTTTTAAATGAGTGTGATAGGATGCATGGTACTTAACTACATCTCAGTAATCTCCAGTTTCCTTGCCCTCCTAGACTGGGAGCATCTTCCTGAAATGAGTAACACTGTAAAGATTAAAATATATGTATTTTCATTTCAAAATATCCCCTAAATACAAGCCATCTACTTCGTCAGTTACTCAACTGAACAACTGGTTTCGGTGATGTCAAGGTAAACACTCTCTTTGTTGAACCTGTTGAGAGTGACAATATTTTCATTTTTTGTTTGCCTTTTTGTTTGTTTTGTTTTCTTCTTCTTTTGAGATAGAGTCTCACTGTGTAGCTCAGTTTGGCCTCAAACTCATGATCCTCTTGTCTCAACCTCCTCAGTGGTAGATTACAGGTGTGTGTCACTACTACAAGAACACTATGATCTTTAATCTAGTAGATTTTTTCAGCTAATCTGGTTAATTTTAATTTATACACTAACTTAAGTGTTACCACAACACAGAACCATACTATCAGGACCTACTTAGATAATTAGGTTCTCATAGGCACCACTGCATATACAAGGCCAGAGGAAAGGTTTCCTTATGTATGCATGAAATGGAGTACTCAGTAGGATGAACTGGTTCCAGATGAACATCATAAATTTGCTTGTGTCAAACAGACTCACTGAGTCCTGATACCTGAAATACAATTTTAGAAATCATTCAGTTATTCAATGTGTTAACTGTTCTTTTTGTATGAGACAGTATTTTGGACACTGCCGATGTTAAACACTTTTAATCTAAACTAGATTCTAATGCATACTAGAATTCCCTGCAAGAATCCTGTAAGAGAAAACTGACTGCCACAAGGTATATGATTCTTCTACTAGAAAGAAGCAAAACTTTTGTAAAATTGTAATTCTTCCTTTAGAAGCACAAATAATTTAATTCTTTTTCTTTATCCTGTTATTGTTGTTGTTAGATGCTCTCAAGTCAGGTCCAAGTCATAGTGGCCTTATGTACAACAGAACGAAATATTCCCTGATAGTGTGTCATGCCCAGCACTATGTTGATGCTACTCTGCTATTCATAGGGTTTTGATGGCTGATTGTTTCAAGATTGTTTCTGGAGTGGGTTGCCAGGTCCTTCTCCCATTTTTGTGGGGCTGGGGATCAAACACAGGGATTCAGATTGTACAAGGCTGCATTCTACCAACTGAGCTATACCCCAGCCCCTTCCTTATCATAACCTCTAAGTATCTGAAAATGTTTTTCTCATTATTTCTCCACTGCACTTTTTTTATTGGAAATTTTTAATGTACTCCTTAATGTGATACATTCTGACATGCCTTTCATTGTGACATTTCCATCTATGCATTTTGTTGTAGATTACACAGATAAATTCCCCCTTACCTTCTTGTGCACTTCCTCCCCTCCACCCGTCCCACCCCCCCACCAAAGACTTCTCTGTCATTCACTTATCTTTTTATGGTAATATTTTCTATATATCCTTGGGTCCCAATTATGTTTAAGATTGAAACTTTTTCTGTAGTGAACTTTCATTTTACATTGTCAGTACTATTATATGAATTTTCTAGCCCATTACCATTCTTTGGTATTATTATAATTATTTCTAGGACTATTAAAGTTGGGTTGTTCACCCTGAGGTCACCCCTCCCCCTTCTTCATTCCTCCTTGTTCCTCCACTCCCTTCTCTCCTCTCCTAGTATTTCCTCCTTTTGCTAGATCTCTCCCTCCTTCTTTTGTGTTCCCCAAATTATCCTTTCTCCACTCGGTCGACTTTAGCTTTTTATTTTTTTTTAATTTTTTTTATTATGTTCCAACCTCCACATATGATTTTTCCCTTTTTATAATTTTGATTCAGCTTCCACATATGGGTGAGAACATGTGGTATTTCTCTTTCTAAGTTTGTGTTCGTTCATTTAAAATAATTTTCTCCAATTCCGTCCATTTGCTGCAAATGGCATTATTTCATTTTTTTGATTGCTGAGAAGTATTCCATTGTGTATATGTCCCATAGTGTTTTTTTTACACATTCTTTTGTTGACAGGCACTTTGGTTGATTCCATATCTTTGCTATTGTGAAAAGTTCTGCATGGAACATGGAGATGCAGGTGTCTCTGTGGTATGGTGACACATCTCCCATTGGGTAAATTCCCAATAGTGTTATAGCTGGGTCATAAGGTAGATCTATTTTTAGTTTTTTAAGATACCTCCATATTGATTTCCAAAGTGGTTGGACTAATTTACAACTCCACCAGCAGTGTAAGAGTGTTCCCTTTTCTCCACAACCTAGTCAGCATTTATTGTTTTTTTTTTTTTTTTTTTTTTTTTTTTTTTTTTTTTTTTTTTTTTTTTTTTTTTTTTTTTTTTTTTTTTATTGATCTTGGTCATATTTACTGGAGTAAGGTGGAATCTCAGCATTGTTTTAATTTGCATTTCCGTAATAGCTAGGGATAGTGAGCATTTTTTCATGTGTTTCATGGATTTACAGGTCCTTCATTTGAGATCTGTCTGTTCAGTTCCTTTGCCCATTTGTGTACTGAATTATTTGTTTTCTTGGGTATTTTTCTCGTAAGTTCTTTATAAATTCTGGTAATTAGACCTTTGTCTGATGTATAGGATGTGAAAATGTTTTCCCATTCAGTGGGGATTTCCTTGACTCTGTTAATCTTATCCTTTGCTGTAAAAAAGATTTTTAATTTCATGTAATCCCATTTATCTATTCTTGTTGCAATTTCTTGAGCAATTGGAGTCCTATGAAGGAAATACTTTCCTATGCCTATAAGTTGGAGCATATTACCTATCTTATCTTCAATTAGTTTTATAGTTTATGGTCTTATATTGAAGTCTTTCATCCATTTTGAGTTAACTCTTATACATATTCAGAGATGTGGGTCAGTTTTCATTTTTCTGCAAGCGGATGTCCATGTTTCCCAGCACCATTTATTGAAAAGGCTATCCTTTTTCCAATTTACTTGCTTTGCTCCTTTGTCGAAAATTAGGTTGCTAAAGATGTGTTGAGGTATTTCTGGATCTTCTGTTCCAGATTTCTTCAGGCCTATTTTTGTGCCAGTACCAAGCTGTTTTTGCTATTACTACCCTATAGTATAGCTTAAAGTCAGGGATTGTGATTCCACCTGCAATAGTTTTGGACTGTACTTCTTTTGACCTGATCTTTTCTTCCCCATGCTCAGCTGCTGAGTCTCTTCAGCAGCACAGGGTTGATGGATGGGGAGAATTAACAACTCAGACATCAAGACTAATTATGAGGGAGACTGAGGCAGGGCAGTGCCTTCAAGTGCATTGCCCCTGAGTTAGTGTCTCAAGCTCTTTTTATTCTGCTCTTATATTAACATTAAGCATTCTTATGAGTCAGGGGAGAAGCAAGTTAAAGTATATTTTCTTGTGAGACATGGAAGGGTTGTTTATTATTTGTTTCAACATGCTCTGCCAGCTGTATATGGGCAGAGTCTGTTCAAAAGGTCAGAGAGATGATAGAATAGTTTTCAGGCTTGGAGAGCTTCCAAAGCCTGGAGTTTTACACTGCCAAACAGTGAGAGTCTTTCCTGGCCACTTATCCTCAGAGATTATCCAGCCACACCTTGTGTTACACTCAGCATCTTCTTTTCAGAAATGCTTTACATATTAGAGTTCCCAGTCAATTTCCATCTTAATGAATGTCTCCTTTATAATTTCTTATCAATTACAACCTTAAATTTGGGGCACAGAGTTAAACCTATTATATCAGAGACAACCTAACTCTGTTGAGTGGTACTCTCATGCTACTTATTTGAGAAATTTCATCTTTATTCTACCATGGATTCAAAAGACTACATACAATCATTCTGTTGTTGTTGTTAGGTGCCGTCTAGTCGGTATGAGACTCATAGCGACCCTCATAGGGTTTTCAATGGCTGTTTCGGGATTGCCTTGGGAGTGGATTGCCAGCTCCTTCTCCCATTTTTGTGGTGCTGGGAATTGAACTCGGGGCCTCAGAGACTGCAGCACAGCGCTCTACCAACTGAGCTAAATCCCAGCCCTACAATCACTTACCCAGAATTTTGAAATGACCTCAGTACCTTAGGAGAATTATTTGTCACATTTTAATTGTCTGTCTTTCTCCTTTTCCTTTTTTGGGAATGTTGGCTTTTTATAACATATATAATATTATGTGTTAAGTAATACTGAGATTTTAAAGCGAAACTATTTAGACTTAATTGTGGTCATATGGTTCAAGAGTTGTACCCTTTCTGTTTTATTTTTACCCCTACAGCAGTTATACCAGGTATGAAGGAACAGGGATACTAAATTCATAGAAATAAATGTCTAAATTAGAAATCTGAGAAATGATCATTCTGAGCCAATGATTAAGGAAAATATATGTTTCAACACAAATAAATTTACATTAGATCTTTCTTTCTTCCTTCCTTCCTTCCTTCCTTCCTTTCTTTCTTTCTTTCTTTTTCTTTCTTTCATTCTTTCTTTGCACTCCTGGGTCTCACATATGCTTTTTGCAAGTGCTCAAGCACTGATCCATACCTCTAGCCCATTGTTCATTTTTTACTTTGTGTTTTGAGACAGGGTATTGCTAAGTAACACAGGCTGCCTCTGGCCTTGGCCTTGTGATTATCATGTTTCCATCTTCCGAGTCGCTGTGATTAAAGGTGTGCACCACCTTGCCCTTCTTACAGTAGATTCCTATTGAAAGCATTGCTTAACATAATTTTTGTTATTATACTGATTTAATTTGGAAGCCATTGCAATTTTTGTATTGCTTTCAAATTCAGACTAATATAAATACACCACATTTGCAGTTAGTTGGTTAATTATAATGGAAAGCTGAAATATCTTAAAACATAGATTTTCTACCAAAATATATTAATATATTGGAAATTTCCTTTGAAATTGAAAGAATGGTTTACATTCTTCCTTTGTTTTTAAGATGTAAAATTTAAAGTTTTAAAATAGCAGGAAAATTCTATCCTTCCATGACTGTATTACTATGGGGAAATTATTGGTTTGTAGAGGAGAAAATGTTACTCCTTTAATTGCTTGCACAGTGTTATTTATTTTTATGTAATTACATTTTATAGGGAATACCACATGCTTTGTCCACAAAATGTCAAAACATCTGGATGAAAAGTGGAAAGTACAGTAACACACCCATATGGCTGTAAGTACAAGGCCAAACATCCAGATGGAATCAAGAAGGGGAAGCATCTGGATAGCAAATATCAAATACTTCATTCAGATGTCATGGCATCACATAGACACAGTGAATTCATAAACTCTTTGCAGTAAAGACTGGGTATGTGAAATCAGCAAGAAGTCAAAAAGAGAGGAAAATATGTGAAAAATGCATACAATTAATGAATCAATTTCTAACTTTTAACTAAAGTAATTTATAATTGTCTGATTTAAAATGTAACTTGTTAAAAGAGAATGTAAGTGAAAAAGACTTAGCTTATTAGATTCACTTCTTAATTGCTATAATGTTTACTGAGTTTCTGATTTAGGAGAAATTTCAATGCAGCTCATTTGTGTAATACATGGGCTCAATTAAAAATTGCATTTGATGCCGATTAAAAGTTCCTTGATCTTTAATATTACAATATACTGCAATCCAGAATTGCATCTAGCATGTCACATTCAATAAATGGACTTCTTTGCTATCGCTGAATAATTATCGTTATCTTTGTCACAAGGAACAAAAATAATGAAAGCAGCATACACATTATTCATTTATTCTTAGCATGAGGATCTTATTATCTTAGCCTTTCTCCCCCCAGCAATCTCTTGTTTGGTGTGTTATAGACTTTTCTTGAAGTTATCTCTGGAAGAAAAATTCACAGTCTCAACATGGCTTCCCTTTCTCAGATCATGAAAAAACATGAAAAAGATAGCGAACATGAGTTTAAAGAAATATCATTTAAATAATCATTTACTGAATGTGTATTCTTCCTAAAGCACTAGGCTGAAATATAGAACTAACGTCCTATCCTCAAGGAGTTTTGCTAAAAAGGGAATTTTTTTATCCCAAGAAATCCTGATTTTATTACAGTGGCCCCTGTCAAGCTTTTATATCCGTGGCTACAATGGTTTAATCTTCATATACCTCTACTAGCAATGAATGTAGAGCATTTAAATTCTATAATATGAAAAAATCAGTCTCATTCATTTATAATTGTTACGAATTGAATTATATCCTTCAAAAAAGACATGTTGAAAGGATAATGGGGGAAGTGAACATGAGTAATGCAGAATGGTATGCATGTATGGAAATGTCATAATGAAGCCCATTAAGTTGTACATTAAAAATTACTAATAAAATAAGATTACTAAAAAAAGACACGTTGATGCCCTAATCTTCACTACTTCTGAATATGAACCTATTTGGAAGTAGTGTTTCTGCACTGAAAGAGGGTCTGGAATTGGATTACTAATTTATTATCAGTTCCTGATATATTGACTTGTTGTTGTTAGGTGACATCAAGTCCGTCTGCAAGTCATAGCAACTCTATATATAACAGGTAAACACTATTTTCAGTGCTTCTCTGCTTTTCTTAGGGTTTTCAACGGCTGATTGTTTTTTGGGAGTGAGTTGCTGGGTCCTTCTCCTAAGCCTAAATTACCTGGTATTCCCAGGTGGTCTCCCATCCAAGTACTAACTGGGCCTGACCCTGCTTAGCTTCCAAGACCTGAGGGGATGGAACATAACAGTGGTATGGCTGCAAGTGATGTATTGAATACAATAGGATTTATGAGGTCTTGCTGTCACTTTGCAAGTCACAATCCATATGAAAGGTGCATAAAACATGAATATTGCCACTGAGTTTCCTTTATTTTGAATGAAATAATAGTCACATAGGTAAGAAATCAAAGTCTTCAGAAAAACTCTCATAACAACAACAAAGAGAAGACAAGATTTGCTGAAGACCAAAGTTTAGTCGATTCTGGGTTGGTGGAGGAATTAGGAAGGGCTTGTGTGTCAAGAGAAAGAGTATTGACAAAAGCTCTGGAGAGTTCGGGAGAGAAGAGGTCGATGTTAACTTTGAAGTACTGAGCAATGATGAGACTATCCTGTGTAAATATATTATCTATTGGGGAATAATGAGAAGCAGAAGCTGATTGGTAAAATGGTGAGGAGAGCAACTGGGAGGATCTAGGGTGGCACGTGATAGACAATATAGAAAGACTGAGGAGCAAAAGGATGACAAAATGAAATTACTTTTTAGAAATATCAGTCATCCATCTGCACACAGACTTCTGAAAAAAAAATAGATAAGGAGAAATGGAAGACAGGTTAATAAATTGAGAATTCCTCAATCTAGTTGAAAATGGATGATGATGCTGATGTGAGATATATCCTGAAGAAAATTGACACTGCGGAGGGTGGAGATGATGTCCTCACTTTCCAAAGACAAAATAAGGGGTAGCTGTCCACATGGGTCAGGATCATTCCTCAGGAGGCTCGTGTTTTCCTCAGGGGTGACAGGGGCCATCAGTAAATTACAAACCATGGGAATACTTGCTTTGGAAAATAATCAAGTTTAGGAAGAGCTGAGCTGATTTTGTTTTATGGGATTAGTGTTCTATTTGTATAATTGGGTTAGGGTCAAAGACAGATGAACTGTTTTGCACAAGGCTTTTTAGCATAACCACATAGAGATCAGGTGCAAACAGGACCTAGAATCACTGGTAAGGTATTATTTTCATTTTTGCTCCAGGCCTTTCACTAAGTTGCCTCTTGAGGATCAGGAACTCTGACAGCCTCAAGAAGTTGCAAGGCTCCATAATATAAGCTAAGTGTGATTTTCAAAATGACCGTGGACAGTAAGGTTTCTTCAAGTGGTAAAAAGTGTAGGCAGAACAGGGAGATCATAGGGCATATTGTCTGGGAATGGGAATAAACTAGATTCACAAACTCTGAGGCACACACCTTTGGGAATATCCAGAAATATATTTTGAAGAAGGAGCAGTTTTGCAGGAAGGTTTCTGCTTTTATGATAGCGAAGTTAGTGAGAAATAGAGAATCCATGAATTACTAACATGAATACATATTGAAGTAGAAGAAGTAGAACACTCCAATTCCATAACTACTCAAGGAAGATTATGATAAAGTATATAGTAAGAAAAAAAAAGCCTGCAGTTTTAATTTGGCTTCAGCATCAGAGAAGGTAGCATTTAATCTAAGCTTTAAAGAATATGAACAATTTAATAATCAGTGTTTGATGTTGACACATAGCAAACAAAGGACAAAAAATAAGGCACTATGGATTTTATAATATCAATATTTATATGCATATATCTGTGATATGTTCACCCCTTCATCTGATCGAATTTATTTGTGTAGAGAAAGGTCAGATCACATTATTCATTAATTTGTTTATGCACTTGAGGTATATTTTTGGTTAACTTACTACACGCAGAGGTAAGTGTTGAATATGAGACATCAAAATACATAAATATAAGACTGTTCTGAAATACTCAGAAGAACTGAATAGCTATTGATTGGAACTATGATCCAGAGATATTAATCTGACAATAGAATGTAGGATTGGTATAACAAATAGAAGACAATTTGGGGTTAACTAATTTTGGAGGCCATTGTGGTTACAAAAGAAAAAGAAACTGAAATGAAGAAGAAGAAGCAGTGAAGATGGAGAGTAGTTCATACAGGAAATGCTTGGAGAGATGCGTTAAAAAATAAACTTGTTAAGGCTTAATTTTTTTAGATGTTCTGAGTGAGATAAGAGTGATCATTTTAAGGCTTCAACTCCTCCTGCTCCTGCCTCTCGTCCCCTCCCCCCCCTCCTCCTCCTCTTCCTTCTTCTTTTCTTCTTCTTGTACTGGGTTGCTTAAGTCAGAGCCTTCTGCATATTTTACAAGCTCTCTACCACTGAGTGGCACTCCCAGCCACTTTTTTTTTTTGTCTTGAGACAGGGTCTGGGTAAATTACACAGGCTGCCTCTGGCCTCTAACTTGCAATCCTCCTACCTCAGCCTCCTGAGTCGCTGGGATTTCAGGCATGCACCACCACACCCAGCAATGTTTCAAGTATTAAGGAGTGGTAACTCAAACATGAAATAAGCAAACAATGCAGGTAGGAGAAGGTATTGCTTTCAATGTACCAGAGGATAATAAGCATGACCTTGGCCATGTTGAACTTAATGTCCAATTTTCTTAAGAAAATTTAAATTAGAAACCATCATACTATAAAAATAATTCACTATTAGTGTGGTCACATATATTAGGCAACTAAATAATGAAACTGTGATAATAGACGAGTTCCCCAGAGGAAGAATTATGTTTTCACCTTAAAGCAGAACAAAGCAAAACATACACCAGACCTAATCTGTTGTGTCTACTTATTAAAACTAATGAATGTTTAATTATATACAGTGTAGACAAAATAATTATATTTAGTTTACACTCCTAACATGAGATCACTCCTTATTCTTATGTTCATTGAGCCCATCAATGTTTAACAACTTTTCTATTCATCTTAATAATTTTCTGTTGCTTAAAGAAAATTTGTTGTGATTCAATTACCTAAGTCATTCCATTATTAATCTTTCTATATATGAATTATTAATTTTTATTAAAATATACCAGAATTGAAAATACTAAATAATGATATTCTGGTATATTATAAAACCATATCCTAAAATGAGAAGCTAAAATTTGAAAAAGAAAGTAAAATAAATTTAATCTCAATAATTCTAAAACACATTATAGGAATCTAAGATTATTATAGAATTCTGCAATGCCAATATTATTGATCTGGGTTGGCTGTCTAACTACCAAAATACTTAAGTAAGTGACTCTCTGTTTGTTTATATAAATCAAGATGACAGTCTGAAATGCACTATTTCCCAGGGCACCTAACCAAGTCCAATGGGATGAATCATTGGAAGGCACTCCACACTTTGTGTGAATCCATTAAAGTAATATTAAGCCATACATAGCAAAAGGATAAAGAAAGCCCTAACATTTTCATAGATGGCTAGACTTGAACAAGTCAAAGTTCAAAGTTGCCTAGACTCATGATAAATCATTTCTGACTGTATTCTCTTTAGAAGATATTTGGGGAGAAGTAATAGATGCTTTTCTTAATATAAAGTTAGCCTCACTGTAAAATATTAGAAGGAAAATTTTAGCATTTTTATATATTTTTCATTTATCTATTAAAAGTTTTAGTTGAAAAAAACTTTAATTTCCTTTTTAGTTCCAAGCAGACTATGAAAGGGCAAAAGGTATCAGAACAGTTTTCTTTATTTAAATATCCATAATGATAAGCAGATTATTAAAGACTTGAAAAGTATAATTAGGCCAAATGTCAAGTTCTATTTTATGTCAGAATAATGTGACTTTAGTAATGTAGTTCACCATGAGCCTATTTGCTTTCAAAGATTTGGATTAATTCCCTCTGTGTTCAAGTAAAAATTTTAGTGGCTTATTTTGGGATGTGTGACTGTGGGGGGGTAGATTTGTGGGTGTGTATATCTAGTCCTAAATTATTAACAAAAACTTAACTTTATGATTTTATGGAAAAGTCCATATTTAACTCATTATTTAAATAAATGTAGCCAATTTGCCTAATATAGTAATTCTTTTGTTCATCTGAAATGACATTTTAACATGGTATCAAATGCAAACATATTGAATCATTCATGATTTCTTAAAACAGAGACAGAAGGATAAAGCGGTCATATCAATGATAATTATTTTGCATAATCTACTTTCTAGAATTTTAAAAATTATATCCTGACTTTGATATTTAAGTAATTATAGTTGGAAGAAGCAAAATGACCCTACACCTTTATTTACAGTGTTATAATCCTAGGCAAATATAACATTCAGTAGAGCCATCACTATTGAGACAAAGCCTACAAATTTAAACTGGAATGAGAAATACTAAGAAAATAACCTAGAATAACTAGGCAAGGAAGATAATGTTTATTTCTAAAAGAAATCAGAAGTGAAAATTAAAACAAAATGAATCATATTGAGAGGTGAATGTTGCTCAAAATACCCATGCTCCCTTTTTTTTTAAAGAAGAATTAAAATATTATTATCAATTTTTTTCTCTTTTTGAAAAATTTTATTGGTAATTTTTAATGTACAACTTAGTCTCACAACATTTCCACGCATACATTCCATTTTTTTTATTAGAAATTTTTAATGTACATCATAATGTGATTCATTTTGACATGCTTTTCGTTGTGACAATTTTCATATATGCAATTTGATAAGCATTA
>VMDO01039249.1:0-12821 GCA_007922755.1 Pedetes capensis
TAGTGAGCAGTCACTAGCTCTACCACTTGCTCTGCAAAAACCCTGCTCATTAATTTACAAAAAGTTTCTTTGTCTCTTCATATACTTTAAAAATTATCTTTCTCTACTGCAGGAGCTCTGAATTCTTTATATTTTCTGGTTGGTTGCTTTATTTGTTCTAAACATTTGCATTTGGGAATGTGCATTTATAGTAGAGAAATAACTTTCTCTTTCTAGAAGAAAAAGTAATATTAGATTGTATTCTGGGCAGAAATGGCTCACATAGGCTTAAATCTAGATGCTACAACACTGGTTATGCAGCATGATTAAACTACCACTAAGACAAAAATACCTAAGTATATTCATCTTTAATTTTTTCCTTTCCAATGTACAGACCACACCTAAATCGTTTAACTTCTAGAGGATACTGCTTTACAGTATTTCTGTTATCTAAGGTTTATACATCATGTCATAGAGCTGAATTTATGCAAAAAAATGTTAGATTTAACACCACTATCCTTCAGTACGGAAATAGTTTACAACCTAGAATATAGGGGTAAAGTTCTGAATTGGTAACCAGGAAAACTAAATTATCTGTATGGTTTTGTCACTAACTAATTTTTTTTTAATTTTAGGGATTATACTTAAGTTCACCAGTTATTGATTTTTCTTAATCTGTTAAATGAATGTAATATTGAATGGATCTCTTTCTAAATTTTGTAAGTACATATATTGCAGTCATCCTTCAGTATCCATGGTAGATTTGTTCTAATACACCTCATAGAGAGTAAAACAGGTGAATAACTAAGTCTTTTTATAAATGATGTAATATTTACCTACACTACATCCACATATTACGTATACTTTACATCATTTTTAGATTATTTTTTGTTGTTGTTAGGTGCTGTCGAATCGGTATCTGACTCATAGCGACCCTCATAGGGTTTTCAATGGCTGACTGTTTCAGGATTACCTTGGGAGTGGATTGCCAAACCCTTCTCCCATTTTTGGGGTGCTGGGAATTGAACTCGGCACCTCAGAGACTACAGCGCAGTGCTCTACCAACTGAGCTAAATCCCAGACCCAGATTATTTGTAGTAATTAATATAATGTAAATGCTATGTAAATAGTTGGGCTGGGATTTAGCTCAGTTGGTAGAATGCCATGCTGCAGTCTCTGAGGTCCTGAGTTCAATTCCCAGCACCGCAAAATGGGAGAAGGGCCTGGCAATCCACTCCCAAGGCAATCCCGAAACAATCAGCCATTGAAAACCCTATGAGGGTCGCTATGAGTTGGATACCGACTCGACGGTACCTAAAAACAACAACAACAACAACAACAATGTAAATAGTTGTCATGCAGAATTATTGATGAGAATATAACAAGAAAAAGTCTGTGCATGTTCAGTACGCACCCAATTTTTCTCTAATATTCTCAATCTGCAATTGGTTGACTCCATGATCCAGAATCTGCAGATATGAAAGGCTGACTGAATATGTAAATTCATACACATAAGTATGTGTGTAAATATAAATATATGTATATACAATAAACAAAGAATTGTTTTCTTAAAAGAAACTCTGTCTCATGACCCCTAAATTTAAGAGAGAAAATGAAAACTTTCTAACTGAGAAAAAAGAGCACAGAAAGAGAAAAGGAAGATCCTCTTGTTCACTGGGTCAAATCTAAAGGAAAATTAATTCTTAGTTTTTAAGGAATCACCTTGGAAATCCACTGAATCAGAAGTTTCCAGGAATTTTTCAATTCCTAATGCCTGTTATTTCGTATTTCAAAAGGAAGAATGAAATTCATTATGTCTTTCTCCTACAGAATAAAATTAGTAATTCACTGCAAGCACTAAGCAAATGTAGGAATTGAGTTTCTTCCCAATAAGATCATCTGTTTCTCTGCACTTATTTAACCTTTAAAATAAAAGTAGTAGAGAATGTACTAAAAATACTCTTTAATAAAGATCAGAATACAAAATAAAAATACTAAAAAGTAATATTTAAAAGTAAACCAATAGAAAAATTAAAAATGCAAATGAGAATGAAAAAGAAAAGAGATGATCCATAAAGATTTCAAAAACTAAGAATATAAATAAAATAAAAACATCTTTAAGAGAGTAAAGATGAGAAAGGAGAGGAAGCAAGGGAAGAGAGGAGAGAGAGAGAGAGAGAGAGAAAGAGAGAGAGGGAGAGAGAGAGAGGGAGGGGGAGAGAGAGAGAGAGAGAGAGAGAGAGAGAGAATACGATCCAAAGTTATTTTTTTAAAAAGTAAGTAGGTTAGCTAGTAGCATGTCCCATGGCACATGCCTGTTATCCTAGAGACTCTAGAGGCTGAAGCAGGAGGACTGTCAGTTCAAGGCCAGAGTCAACCTGTATAGTTTAAAGAGACTTTGTCGCAAAATAAAAAATAAAAGAGGTGTTAGAGGTGCAGCTCAATAGTGAAGCACCCTGGATACAATCCCTCAATACGAAAAAAAAAATTAAAAATTAAAAAAGGGGTTTTTGAAAAATGAGTAAGAGAAAAGGATTAATAGTTAAACATTACAAGAAGAAATGACACCCAGAAAGATATTAAAGAAAAAAAGAAGACATACTTAAATATCCAAATCAAGCAGCTATGACCAAAAAAAGTCAAACGTGTGGGCAAAAGTAAAAACTTTTAACCTACGCTAAGTAGATCTTTTTGTGACCTCCTTGGCTATGAACCCTTCAGACAGAGCACAGGTTGTGTACTATTTGCCTTTTCCTTCTTTCTTTTCTGTTACTCATCTAGCAACCAGAGGGAGTGGTTTTTGGGCAGAGTCAGTCATAATCATTCTCAGATACCCTCTTCACAATATGGGCAGAGGTGGAATGCAAGACCACTACCACTCTTGTTTTATTTTCTCTGTGTACCTCTATGGCTGCAATGACATTGGTCACAGACCCTTGCCTCTGGTAACTTCTGCAATGTGTGCTGTGGAGTGGGGAAGGGAAACACTATGGGCCTTGACTCTTTTTTGCCATTCCCCAGAGCTCCAGTAGCTAGCTTCTCAAATTTATGTTCCTGTATAGCAAGGGGGGGCTAGGGTTTTGCTCAGTTGGTAGAGTGCTGCTCTGCACTATCTGAGGACCCTGGTTCAATCCCAGCACCACAAAAACTGGAAAAGGAGGTGGCACTCTACTCACAAGCAATCCTGAAACAATCAACCATTGAAAATCTTATGAGAGTCACTATGAGTTGGACCTGACTCAACAGCACGTAACAACAACATGACAAGTGACCTTTGCTCCTTTTTGTGTTGTAAACTGGCTCCCCACAATAAGGAGCACTCACCAATTTTGTTTCAAAGTCTTTCTCCCCAAGCCAGTCTTGATCTCTAGGCTAACACTCAGTGGGTCACCATGTGACTTTTGCTGTGGGTTCTTGGAGACATAGGGACCACTCCCAAAGCAGTAAGCTCAGACAAGACCATCATAAAATGATTTCTTGACACTGAGCCATGATTATGTTATTGTTGTTGTTGTTAGATGCCAAGTCGTTTCTGACTCATAGGGATCCTTATAGGGTTTTCAGTGGCTGGTTGGTGGGTTTCAATAGGCAGTTTGGTGAAGGAATTCAACCGGACCCAAGGGTGTGTAACTAATAATTTATGAAGACATAAATTAAATGCAGGTTCTGATTCTATAAACTTTATGTACCTGAAATAAGTAAGCAGTATTGTCCCCGAAAGGTGACATCATGGCTCTGCCACTGAATGGCTCAGTTCTTTGAGAATTTAACTTTCTTGAGTTATAATTTCTATTTGAAGAAGGAGGAGGAGGCCGAAGCGGAGGAGGAGGAAGAGAAGAACAGTAGTCTGACAGGGAGGAGGCAGAGAAGGAAAGGAAAAGTTATATTTCCATTCATGTTGTGAACACCAAAGTTGTGAAATTGATTAAAGCACTTTAAAATTTTAAAGTACCATAAAATGCAACCTGCTATGCCTACTGATTTATAGGCCCATCTGGCCAGTAAGTATCTGAGTATATTTGGAGAATTTTAGCTATATGTTGGTGAGACAATGTTCTGTGAGGATTTCTATATAGAAAGAGGGATAAATGAAAATAAAAATTATGTGCCAATGAGAATCTAAATCCCATTTGGGTAAGTGAGATTTCTGAAAAATCATAAAGAAAAGATTTTTAAAAGTACTAAAAGTCTTGTGCTTCCTTCAACAGTCTAAACTTTCTTATTTATTGATGAGATGAGAGAAGTGTGAAGTGAACTCGTTGTTACTAGAGAAAGTTAGAAAATTTGTTCACAGAGATTTAACCACAAAACTTTCTTTCATGTTTCTTATGAGAAATAAATCTAAGAACTAGCCACAGATTTTGGAGCTCTAATCAAAGACAAATATAACTCCTGTGAGTATCTTCAATAGACATTTCCTATTTCTGTTAAAATATAAAAATGTTAACATCTCAATGTATTCCAAGAAAATTTCCATACTAATGTTACATTTTACAGAGTACAAGTGATTTATTCTGTTCCTCATAGGATTAAGTACGTAACAGCAACCAACATTTATGGTATTTTTTCTTGATCAATATCCTTTTGGTATAATATTCCTTGACTCCCTTGTATTGATAAGGATAATTAACTTTCAAAAAGATGGTTCACTTTGCATTTTCCAGTGATCAAAATGTAACATAGTGTTATTCATTACATATTTACACAGCAATTATATCAGCCACTCATTCAACATATTTATGAAAAATTTACTCCGTGCTCCTCATTGTGCCAGTTGTTCACTTCTGTATATATGCAGGAATACCTGAAAACAAGGAAATTAACTTTCTGAAAATTAAATTGAAGAGATTTTAATATATTTTTATATTTCTTTCAGAATTTTTAGTATTTGGTTTAGTGCTGAATTACAACCACTCTATAGATCTTTAAAGGCCTTGTATTTGAGTAATTTACTAAGTCATAATTACTTAGTTTTTGTTTAAACCATATTTTCTGACTGTTTATTCTCTGATGAATTCTAGTGTCATCCAATCCCTGTGGGGATAGTTGCGATTTTATAAGGCTATTTCTAGTGATTTTAAGTTTTACCTTAGTATTAAGATGCTAGATTAAACACACTGAATTCACATTACATCTACACAGTTCAGTCTACAACAACTGCCTATTCATTAAATAAATGTTCAAAGACAAATCAACAAAAACTTCAAAATTTCCATTTTGAGATGGCTGGAATTCTTTATAGAATGAGAAAAACTATAAATAAATTAATTAAATATAATAGAACCATTTTTTGAATAAATACCCACTATAGACCTTGCGAGCTTGGGTTTAGCTTAGTTGGTAGAGTGCTTCTCTGTATTCTTTGAGGCCCTGGGTTCAATCTCCAGCACTGCAAAAATGGGAGGACTTGGCAGCCCATTCCTGAAATAATCTCAAAAATAATCCACCATTGAAAACCCTATAAATAGCAGAGCAGTACTGACACAGTGGAGGGAATGGCTCAGAGTGAGGTAGTATTTTGTTCTGTTATACACAGGGTTGATACGAGTCAGACCTGAGTTGACAGCACCTAACAACAAGATTGGGAGACAGACCCGGCAACCAACTCCCAAAACTCAATTCGCCATTGAAAACCCTATGAACAGCAGAGAAGCGCTAACAATAGTGTTTCGTTTCGCCTGTTGTATGTAGGGTCACTATGAGTTGGATACCAGCTCAATGGCACCTAACAACAACAACAACAACAACAATATAGACCTTGTAGTTGTCTTTAAAACATCCATTCCACTTCTCCAGAGTGACACTTTCATGGAGATTACTCTTATGGTTTGGATCTTAAACTTGCCTCAAAGGTCATGCATTTGAATATTTCTTCTCCAAGTAGTGGTGCTATTTGTGGAGGCTATGGAACTTTCAGAGATGGGACACTAGCTTTGCAGAAGTGGATGTCTGAGGGTTGGATTTGGAGTTTACTCCAGACCTATGTTTCCAAATGCCCTCTTTGTTTCTGATTGGAAAGATGTGAGGACCACCAGGCCCGCCTCACCACCATGAATGCAGCCTCTAATGACTGACATGTTCTAACTGTGGCCTCCCAATAACTCTTTCCTCCCATAAGTTTGCTAAGTTTCTCTGCCATATTGATGAATGAGTTGACTGGTGCAATTGCATTGCACAGATTGCAAAGGTGCATCTTGATCAAATAAAATTGGACCTCTATTTTCCTTACTTACCACAGTGAAAGGTTGAGGAATCTCAAGCCTAGAAGCAGTGAAATTGACTGCTCTGGCCACACAACTTGGTTCTCAGAAATTTCACATGAACTTTGCCAGGTGTGGTGGCACACGCCTGTAATCCCAGAGGCTCAGGAGGCAGAGGCATGAGGATTGCAAGTTCAAGAGCAGAGGTTGTCTATGTAACTTAGAGAGACCCTGTTTCAAAAAGTGAAAAAAGAGAGAGAGAGAGAGAGAGAGAGAGAGAGAGAGAGAAGAAATTGGCTGGGGGCTCAGCTCAGTGGTCCAGCACTTGCAAAGCATGCAGGTGGTAGGCCCTGGGTTTAACCCCCAGTACTGAAAAAAAAATTCACATGAACTTTGAAGAATAAAAGTGTTCTCTTCTACTGTCACTAAACATAGAAATAGATTAAGTAGATTGGTGTAGTTGTATGAGTCTCTATCTCACTCTTGTTTGTATGTATATTTATATCTATATGTTTATACAAACACATATATGTATAGACACACAAAGTCAGAAATGGAGATAGATAGAAAGTTACGGATAGAAATACACAATAATATTTAGTCATTAACAGAAGTTAAGCAAAACACTGCACATCAATGTTCAGGTTTACGGAAGGATTCTAGATACTTCTCCCCATTGTAACTTGGCATTAGAGTTGCCAAGGAAAACATAAAACAGTCAAGCACTGATTGGAACAAATCTTTACTTACATAGTGAAAAGACAGAACAAGATCAGCTCTATGGCTAACAATTCCCCACCAGCACCCAATGCAGGGTAATTGGCCAGTAAGTGGCCCTTCCCTGCCAGTTGATAGACTCCAACACCCCACTGTGGATTCTGCAATACTAAAAGCTGTGATGAACACACTTAAGAACAAAGAAAGACTCTTTGAATATAAAACAAGGAAAGATATTCCCAGGCAAGTTGATATGCCTGACACAGCTTTTGTGGGCTCATTATTTCTTGGTAAGGAAGTGTTCCAGACTCAAAGCCCATTTTTATGCAGCCAAGCAGGAGTCACACAACTGTGCAGGTAAGGCTCCCTTTCTCAACAGGTACCAGAATAATGCTTTATTTTATTTTTGTACATATTTATGGGATACAGAGGGCTAATTCAGTTCATATATAAACTATGCAATTATTAAATCCAGATTAACAGTTCCATCTTTAAACATTTCACAAAAAAAGAATATTTTTTGATTTACATGTAACAATAGTTGTATTCATGGGGTATCACACTTTTTCTTGCATACAATATAGTGATATCATTTATGGAATTTTCATAGTACTGTATTCTGTGATTTGTATTTGTTCTCTCCCTTTTTACTCCCCCTGCCCTCATGTTGCTCTACTTTGCCCTTTCATTTGTCCCTTGCCCTTTCCCTTTGGGCCCCCTTATATTTTCCAATCTTAGATATATAGAATTGTGTATATATGTGTGTATATATGTATGTTTATATATATATATATATATATATTTTTCCTTTTAAGGTAGATCTAGCTCCTGCATATGAGTGAAAGCAACAGTATCTCTCTTTTTGAGTCTGGGTTGTTTGCTTAAAATGATAATCTCCAGTTCTAACCATTTTGTTGCAAATGACATAATTTCATTTTTCTTTACTGATGAATAATATCCATATATATATATATATATATATATATATATATATACACACATATATATGTCACATTTTAAATGCAATCATCTGTTGATGTACAGCTATGCAGATTCCACAATTATGAATAGTGCCGTAATAAACATGGCAGTGTAGGTGTCCCTGTGGCATGATGACTTACATTCTTTTGGGTACATACTTAGGACTGTTGGATCATATGGTAGATCTATTTTTAGTTTTCTGAGGACTCTCCATACTGATTTCTATAACGGCTGTCCTAATTCACAGTCCAACCAACAATGTAAAAGAATTCCTATTTCTTTGCATTGTTGGCAGCATTTGCTGTTGATTGTTTTGTTGATGCTATCCACAAAATATTTTAAATTTCAACTCTAGTTTACAAACAACTCCCACATAAATATGATGTATTCACAGCACATCTGTCAGGCATAAATATAACTATTATACTATTTTACAAATGAGGACATTGAAATTACAAAGAGGTTTTGTCATTTATCCTAAGCAAGAAATATTAGATTAGTTAAGTATTGCCAAGGTAGTCTATGAGGATAGACAATAAGTGAACAAAAATTACAGAAAGAAAGAACCCAGCACTTCTGAGAAGAATCTGCAATTTCAGAGAATGAAAATAGTATTCTAAGATAGGTAATGATAAAAGCACCCAAAAGCCTAGGGTAAGAGAAGAGATCTCAGACCTGAACTAAGATCCATCTGATTCCACACCCTTCCTTCGCCTACTCAAGCAATACCGCCTTTCATACTTAAATAAACATCCTTAATACCAAGAAAGTAAGGATGAAGAACTACACAAAACTAAATCCAGAAAAATATTTGTCAGCTGTTTGCTTTCAATTCTTTAGATCACTTTAATGCACATGTTATTGTTGGGTGCTGTTGATTTGGATCAGACTCGTAGTGACCCTATGTACAACAGAACAAAACACTCTCCAACACTGTGAAATGCGTAAATCTTTTATGTTTGAGCCCAATGTTGCAATCACTATATATCTTCTCATTTTGAGTAGTGCCACATCAGCAAAAGGAGGCCCAAGGGGCTTTACTCCATTCCCAGCATTAAGGTCAACTCTATTCTGAGGAGACAACCTTCTCCAACCATCTTTTGAATGCTTTCCAAGCTGGGACAGGGTGGGGGGTGGCTCTTTCTGACATTACATTGACAGTGGTTTTCTCCTATTCATTGGGTTTTAAGTGATAATTGTTTCGGGGCTGGGCTTCTGCGTCCTTCTCTCTAGTCTGTCTTAGTCTAGAAGCATAGCTGAAATCTTTTCACCATGTGTGGTCCTGCTGGTATCTGAAATACCAAAGGCATAGTTTTCAGTATCACAGCAATGCACAAGCCCACATAGCACAACAAGCTGACAGACACAGGGGGGGATGATGCACATAGCAACAAATATTCCTTGGTGATTGTGTCAGTCACTTTTTCTCATTGTGACCAAACATGTGAGAGAAATGATTTAAGAGGAGAAATGATGGGGCATTATTAATTTTTTGTGATAATTTTAAAGTTTTCAGTCCATGGTTAGTAGGCTCTGTTGTTTCTGGGCCGTGGTGAGGCAGAACCTGATGACACAAGGGTGTGGCAGAGCTGAGTTTCTCACTTCATGGTGGCCAAGAAGCAGTAAAGAAGCTAAGAACAAGATGTAACCTTCAAATCATGACCCAAGTAACCTACTTCCTCCAATCAGGCTTTGCTTCCTAATATCCCATTCAGCTCTCAGTTCATCAATGCATTAGTATACGTATGATGTCCACATCCTCATGATCCCTTCACCTCTCAGTAGGGCCACTCACTGAAGACCAAGCTTGTCAACACATGCTCCTTTAGGGACATTTTTTATTTAAAAGATATCAGTAAGTTTCCCTTTTGTTGAGTTTGCAGGTCCCTGTGTGGACCTACTAGTGGTTGGTGGGCATATGGTGCTGGAAAGGCTCTTGAAAATGGTTCAAGAGAAAATTACTACACCACACAAACCCAAGAAGAGCATGTGTCTTTCTACAAAATTCGCTTTGAATGGAATAATATATGAACACAACATCCAGTCCTGCACATCACATCATTTATCAACAGCTCCTCTAAGATTTGCTTTATACCAAAAGAAAACATTCCACAGAGAACAAAACTGAACATAATGAGAAATTTTAACTTTCTTGTTATACTAAGGGGACTAAATACCTTTGGAAGAATACATCAAACTAAATTATCTATTTTTAACAGGTCAATTCAAAATGTTCTTTTACTATTTTCTTGCCCTTGAAAGAAAACTGTTTGTACAACTTCACTATAAGTCTACTTCCTTATCTGTTGCATAGGTAACTAAATAACCATCTTGCTTCCTTCAGTTTTTATGTTTCCCTCCACCAAGATGTAGCTAGGATTCCATTCCTTACAATTCTAAAGTTAGCCCCACCCTGAAAAGTTTTCTAAACACCACAAAAATGGCATTAGTAAGCACTCAAAATTATTTTGACCAAATTTCAAAATCATTATCTTACTCTTCTTTTTTAATCATGTGTTTGTGTCTACTTCCTCATTCTTCAATGCTTGAATGTCTTACATTGCATTATGCAATAGTATGAGCAATTACCTCTGATTACTTCACCCATGGCTGACTATGTTGACCCCAAACAACCCACTTTATTCTACAACCACAGCTACCAAGGACCTTCAAGACAAAATGTCCCAATTTGTCAGAATCCAATGAAAACCTTGATATATTGGAGAAAGAAGCATAAACATATTTCTAGAAAATTAAGACTGGTGGTGGCTTAGCTCATAAAAGGAACTGAGAGCATTTTCTCAAATAAGTTTTGCAAGTAGTTCTATTCTGAAACTTTTTAGATTATGATTCAACAAGTACTTATGGATTTCAGAATAATGAGTACAGTGTGTTCCTTCTTATAAATCTGACCATACGCATAAGTTATAAAGGACTGGTCAGTCCCATGATGTTTTTAATGTTATGTAACTTTGAATAAAATGTTCTGGTCAAAAGGATGGCATCAGTGTCCACAAAAGCATGAGATCAGAAATCTACAAATACCCTAGAAGAGGATAGGTGCTCACAGATTATACTTGCCTAAGAGAGTAGGATACGAAAAAAATTTAGCATAAGGACCCTTCATGACATTGCCTATGCTGACCTTTATAATGTCCAAAACTAAGAAAATTTCAATGATAATTACAAGCTTATTATAACTGTATGATAATGCTACATTTTCTCATACTGTTAATTTTATGCACATATTTTTCTCTTTGACACAACTCCCCACTGTCTCAATACCCTTCTTCAGATAGGTGCCTTCAATTAAATGTAGAATCAAGGCTTGACTTTTATTTGATCCACTTGCTGTTCATCTGAGGCTGAACAAATCGCTGTGATTATTTCCAGCAACTTATATCACATGTGTTAAAGTTGATGTGATATAGTGAGCTTCAAATATTAGGCTCTACTGCTGGACCACAGGGATTGCCATTTCATCATATTTGCTTTCTTTGAGTAGCATAGTACTTGAAATATAACAGGTATTTAGTTATAGACTGAAAGTTTGTGTCCCTCCAAGATACACGTGTTAAAATCTGAATTCCCAATTTGATGTTATTAAAAGATGGTTCCTTTGAGAGGTAACAGATCATAAAGGTGGAAACCCTTGTTAATGAAGTATTGGTGTAAGAAGAAACACAGAGAGATCATTTTTTCTCAGCCAAATGAGGACACAACAAAAAGATAGCCATCTACAAACCAATTATTTTGCCTTCAATAAGCACCAGACAAGATCTGTGTACAAATTTCTCAGTCTCTGTTATCGTGAGAAATAAATATTCATTGTTTAGCCACCCAGTCTATGGTATTCTGTTGTGACATCTTGGACTAAGTCATATGCATTGAATGTTTACTGAATAAATGAGGAACTGATGAATGAACTTCATAAACTCTGTGCTTTTATTTTTATCTGCAATGCATATAATTTTCTTACATGCATTAAATGAATAGTCTTCATTCCAAAATCAAGCCTTCTCTACGCCCATCTTTCCTAACGTTCTGCTTCCTCCATGGTTACTTCTTTGTCCCCTGGCCATCTTTTACTCTCTAGAATCCAAAATATAAATTTTATAACATTAAAATATTTGATATTTATAGCTGTAAAGTGCTGTCCAATTATGTAGAGATATAACCCCCCCCCCCCGATCTTCACCTGAGTCACTTTATCCAGTCTTTCTTGTCTTCAGGCTTTTGCAGGCACTGGTTGGACTAGTGAGCAGAAAGAAAAATAAATAGAGGGAATTTTCCCTCCTCTTCTGCAGGGCTGCATCTCTCTCTCAGTCCCCACCTCATGAGTCTGTCACACTCTTAAGTTCTATCAGGAGATCCCTTGCTCTGATTTCCACTAACGCTGACTTCTCCTTTTCTTACTCCATCCAGAGTGCTTGCTTCTTCCCAACATTACTCATCTCTGGGTAGTTTCATCATCCCTTATTTATATCCTCTGATATTCCTCAGTCTGAGTATTTAATTTACTGACTTAAATATCATTTTTTCTTTAATATATAGACTAGAATACTTTGCCAGTGTTGGGGCATGTTTCATGTGTTGTACATAGGGTCACTATGAGTTGGTTCCAACTTGAGGGCACCTAACTGCAACAACAACACCAACAACAGTTGGACCTTTTCTGTTGTGCCTAAGTATATAGTATAAAAGGAGAACATTTATAGAAAGGAAAAGGAAGGTGTTAATTTTTTCTTGATATCTTTATGAATTTTAATGAAAATCCTATTTTCTGAATGACTATACCGACAGCGCAATTTATTCACACCATATTGGTTTCAATGATTACTGGGGAGCTCTGTGGAACCTGAAATAATAGCAAATGCAAATGAAAGCAATGAATAGGCACACCTGAGAACCTGATTCCTATAATGACTAATGCAGCTTTTTACT
>VMDO01039250.1:0-12791 GCA_007922755.1 Pedetes capensis
AATGGAACCCAAGGACATATAGAAAAATACTATATAGTAAAAGATAGAGAAGACTTGGATGGGAAACTTAGATGGGAAGGGGGGAGGGGGGGAAACAGAGGAGGGTAAGGGGTAATCTATATGAATAATGCTTATCAAATTGCATATATGAAAATTGTCACAATGAAAAGCATGTCAAAATGAATCGCATTTTGATGTACATTAAAAATTTCTAATTAAAAAAAAAAAAGAAGAGTACACACAGAACCGGAAAAAAAAAAAAAAGAGGAGAAGAACTAATACTAGGTTACTCCTCAGTGGGGGTTGAAGCACAAGATTAGCTGGAAGAGAGTTTATTCTAGATATCATAAACTATAGATGCAGGAGTCCAAAGGCAATTGGGGAAATGAAAGCAATTAAGAATAGATATAAAGTGATGGGACTCAGATAATTGGGAGACTTGGGTAGTGGAGAGACATGGGGCTGGGGGAGGTGGCAGAAACCAGATTGTGAGGGCCCTGCAGGACTCTAATAGTGACTCGACATAGGCCCAGATTCTATAGGCTATCAATCTGAATGAAGTCACTGCAGGTCACTAACCATCTGTTCCAGGGAGTAGAGAGATCTCAATTGTGTTCAGAAAGTTTTTGTTATCTATGGAGGTCATGTTTGCTGAGTGATGATGTTGCTCATCACTTTTGACATGCCTTTGGGTGGAAAAAAGGTTCTGTTAAGAGGAGCACCATCTTGGTACTGAGTTTAACGACAGCATCCCTTTTATCCCTAATACTCATAGCTGTGGCAAACAGCAAAGTTGGGGAATGCTAGGAGAATTGTTTGCCCCTTCTGACTTCCTACCCAGTATTACATCACACAAGGTATTCACAACCAGATTTCCTTAGATTTAGTATTATTCATATGGTCTTTATAAAGAGTAGATCACAGAAATGAGACTGACTTATCAGATTTTCAAGCCTAGCCTGAATATGTCATCGCCTTCCAAATCATGCATAGGGGGAAGGCTGAGAATGCATAGAACAGTGTGATCAATGTCTTGTTCCTGGATCCCAGAGGATAGAGGAACTAGAGCCTTGGAACAGAACTCCTTCCCTAGCCCTGTGCAGCACACTTCCTCCTCAGAAACTTCTGGGAGAGCATGCTGTATTTCAAGAAAGTCATTCCTTTACTTGGCTGTCATCTTTAGAGGGAGATCTGAATCAGAATGAGACTCCACATTCCTATTCCTTTTCTCAACAGAATGTGTAGCAATGCTTCAGCCTGGGTCATTGCCACCCCTATAACCCTGGCACAGTGAGTGCTTGAAACAACCCCCTTTCTGTCTTTATGGTTGTATTGCCAACAAATATGTACTCACAATTGCTAAACTACAGCCATCTGGTGAAATTGTCCAAGCATTAGACATTGGTTTTCCTGATTTACACTGCAATTTTCAAGCTGCTCTGTGAGACCCTGCAGACAGTAAAAGCTTAATAGGTAATATCAGCAATGTCTACAAATCTGTAGAGACGTTATGACTCAGAGATTCATGGGACCTCATCTAGCCTGCAACTGAATGACTATTTACTCAACAAAGGAGGGCTTACAGTGGGCTCCTTGCAGCTCAGTGCAGCAATGCTCCTGTACATAAACCAACAATTAAATGTAATCCTATATACTTACAATTTTAAAAGAAATTCAAACCAGTCCTTGGAATTAAATAACCCAGTGCCAGAGAAAATGACTTCCAGAACATCAAGCCCAACATGCAAACATAGGGCCTCCGAGCCACAAAGGAACAAACACTTTTCCACAGGGATAAGGGCTTGTTGTATAACTACTTATGAGGTCAAAGATCCAGATGTTCCCATAAACAATCAAAAAACTATTACTGGTCAGATTGTATTGACCATTTCCATATGGACAGCTCTGAGACATAGAGTTGGCCTCAAAGCAGAGATCTCTGTAAATTCTACTGGCAACCAATGATAACCCCAGGCTAGAACTGGAAAATCCAGTATCTGAGAGAAATGACTGACAGATTTTATGAGCTGCAAGTGAAAATGAAATTGTATATATTTTGCTAATAGTTATATTTGGCTTTGGTATCATTTATTAAGCTCTACAGCATACTTTGACAAGAGCTCTTGGGCCTCGCTCTAATTCACTGTCATTCCCCAGCACCTAAACATCTATTACATCCTAAGTTGTCAATAAATAGTGCTTGATAGGAAGAATGAATGAATGATCTGGGACAAATATATACACTCTTAATTACTCCATGACAGTCAAGTTAAAAATTTGTGAGATGGGGAAACTCTTAAAAGAGAAAAATAATAAGGCTATACCTGCAGCCATAGCACTGTGGCATCTGATCCCATCAGACTTCGGAAGCTTCGGACCTGGTTAGTACCTGGATAGGAGACTTTCTGGGAACACTAGGTGCTATAGGCTTGGGAGAAGCACCTAGGCAACCCACTCCCAAAAAACAATCAGCCATTGAAAACCCTATGGATAGCAGAGAAGCACTAACAATAGTGTTTTATCTGTTGTACATAAAGTCATTAAAATTTGGATACTGATTTGACAGTACCTAACAATAATAATAAGGCTGTACTGTCAATATACACTTAAATTATAACTTTGATGTCATTATTCCTCTAAAAGTTTATTATCTGGACTGTGCAGAATGCTTTCAGTAGAGTCCCACCTGAACGTAAAGATTTCTCCAAGTATTATAGTTTTAAGAGACAATTCTCTCTGGACACCAAGAATATATACATATACATATACATATATGTATACGTATACATATACATATACATATACATATACAAATACATATTTCAACCAGCAGCTCTTTTCACTGGCAGATATTATCAAAGTTGAACAAAGAAACAAAATGTTGTAAATAGTCAGGGTGCATACCAAGGAAATGGAGATAATTTCTACATTCTATCTCGTTGTTGTTGTTGTTAGGTGCCATCGAGTCGGTATCCTACTCATAGCGACACTCATAGGGTTTTCAATGGCTGACCATTTCGGGATTGCCTTGGGAGTGGATTGCCAGGCCCTTCTCCCATTTTTGAGGTACTGGGAATTGAACTCAGGATCTCAGAGACTGCAGCGCAGCATTCTACCAACTGAGGTAAACCCCATCTCATTAGCATAGGCTTAAAGGTTAAACCAGCAAAGTGTTTCAAGTGTTCAAGCAAAAAAATTGTGCAAAGACCACTTGAGAATTACAGTGGTACCTTGGCACTAGAACTGCTTCATGTTTGAACATTTTGGTCCTTGACCAATGTCTTTGAGAGAATCCTGGTTCAGTGCTCACCCAGTTGCTCAGTACTAGGCCACTGACCACTTGCTCAGAACTTGACCACCATGCTAAAACCCATATGAGACTGTATGCTTATCTGTAACACTTCCAAGTCCCTTTGCAAGTAGATGTCCAGCCGTAAAGACCTGTCCTGGTGCTGTGTTTATGATCTTGTGTGTGTGTGTGTGTGTGTGTGTGTGTTTTAATGTCTACATATATACATATTCCATATGGTCATTATGATAGTCAAGAAACTTTCTGGTGCTAAAAGTGAAGGAAAGAGGAGAACAGTAAGAACAACAATTTAAAAAGAACTAAGTATTAGAGTGTGTATGTGTGTCTGAATTAGCCATTCAGTATGGTGCTGGAACCAATAAATACATTTCTATTGTTTCTTATGGGGATAAAGTGCTTGGCACTTGAACTGCTTGGAACTCCCCCAGTCTTCCAGATGGATTGTGGTTGAGTGCTGAGGTACTTGTACTAGTAGGTGCTGTGTTGCTGGTGCTTTGAATTCTCATTCTAGTCACTCCATTGCTACTAGACCCTCCATGGCCCTCTTTACAAGTAGAAGTGATTTTTGATTTGAGGTTTAATTTTGTTAGTGCTCATGCTCTCATAGGAGCATTTAATAATTAAAATTTAAATACCAAAAAGAGGTGAGCAGTGACAGCAACAGGAAAGAGAGAGTTATATTTTTTTGTGTGTGCACTGGTAATCAATCCCAAATTATTGAGCTGTCTGTAAATTATTCACACTGGCCAGGAGTAAATTTGTTTCTTTAGAATCCTAAAAGTTATAAAGTTTAGAGGAAAAATTCTTTAAGAAAGCAGAATACAAATGAATGGGCACAAAATTAAGAATGGAGCTTTGGAGGTGCCAATGACATGGAAGAATCCTGATGACCATACTCCATCAGCTGCCCAGTAAGTCAGCCTGTGAAACTCACATTGTAATAGGGTATATATTTATCAGCTAACAATGCTTATTAACTAATTCTTAGGAAACTAGCATATTTTTGCACATTAAATCCTTTTAACTTAATGACTTAAAACTATATTCTTGCCAGTGCCATGGAACATGTCTGTAATTCCGGCGACTCAGGAGCCTGAGGCAGGAGGACTCTGAGTTCAGAGGTAGCCTGAAGAACTTGGTGAGACCGTGTCTCAACATAAAAAAATATAATAATAATAATAATAAAAGGGGCTGGGGTGCAGCTCAATGGCAGAGCACTTGCTTAGCATGCACAAGGTCCTGGGTTCAGCCAAACCAAACCAAACCAAACCAAAACAAAACAAAACAAAAAATTCTATGTTCTCTTTGCAGTCTTAGTGAAGCAAGAAACAAACTGAACACAATAATAGCAGAGTTTGGGTGGGAACAGGAGCTCAACTGGCTGTGTCTGCAGCCTTTTCCTGATCCCTAGATTGCAAGTTTTCGATAAAAGAAACCATAATGTGAAAAAAAATTTAGCAGAGTGTGAGGCCAGAGGAAGCCTGTTTAAGTTAGTGAGGCCATGTGTCAAAATAAAAAATAATGAAGGGGCTGGGAGTGCAGCTTGGTAGTAGACTGCTTGCCTAGCATGTGCAAGTCCCTGGTTTCAACCCCCTCATTTGAGAAGAAAGAAAGTGAAAGAAAGAAAAAAAGAAAGAAAGAAAGAGAGAGAGAAAGAAAGAAACAAAGTGAAAGAAAGGAAGAAAGAAAAAGAAAGGAAGAAAGAAAAAAAGCAATGCACATAAACCCCACTTTATTACTTTATTAATCTTAAAAGTTAAAAAGACTGGACTATTTAAGTGTAGAGACTGTATCTCCACTCTGAATAGTGGTATCTATAGAATGTCTGAGATAGAGCAGGTACTGAGTAAATGCTCTTTAGTGTATGACTGGAAAAAGAATATACTACATACCACAGATCATTAGTTTAACAATCTGTATTAAATTCAGACATGACAACACATCATTTCTGGAGATCACTGATAGGTATGAAATGTATTTGTATACATACAATAATACAAATACACCCTTAGCTACGTGTATATGTATTTCCACATACACAATCATACAATGTGTATTATATAACTGTGCTTTCTGGTGTTCACTGGCTAAAGGTCTACTTATGTTTGGAGTCTAATAATAGTTTGAATCCAAGCTCTGCTATCTCCTAGCTTTTTGACCTTGGAAATTGGCTTGTCCTTTTCCTCTAAGCCTCTATTTCCTCATCTAAAAAAAGTGAGACAATACACAGATATTAGGAAATTAAATAAGGTAACATGAAGTTCTTAGCACAGTGCTCAGCACACAGGAAATGAACAATACATGCCACCTATGACTGTTCTACCCCTACCCTCTGCCATTATCAGGTCAGTAAAGGAAGAGAAATCTTACTCTTCAGTCTGGACATTGTACTATCTTGTTTTTTAATCAGTGACACTTTGCTGTTCCCTTTGTTTGTCCTACAAGTTCATGTCTCCAAATCTTTGAGGAAGTAAAAAGTGGAGACAAATAGAGAGCTTGGGGTTGGAGTCCAGTGGTTCATATTTGGCCCTGACTTGCCATTTGACCTCAGGAAATCTTCTGAATTTGCTTCTTCATCTCTAACACGTGATAAGAACTGTCTGCCTCACAGAGCTGTCCTGATGTTTAGATGTTATCAGGAAAGGTTCTGGCTCAGTAGGGTGATTCTATGTATGTATATTTTCAGCTGCATCAGATGGTTGTGAAAACTAGATGTTGAATAAGGGAGACAGAAGAAGAATTGATGCTTTTGAATTATGGTGTTGGAGATAAATAACAAATATACTGTGGACTGTTAAAAGAACCAACAGATCCGTCTTAGAAGTTCATCCAGAATGCTCCTTAGAAGCAAAGATGGCTATACTATGTCTGACATATTTTGGACATGTTGTTATGAGGGATCAATCCCTGGAGAAGGACATCATGTTTGGGAGGGTAGTGGATCAGAAGACCGTCAACTAGATGTATTGACACAGTGGCTACAACAATGGGCCTAAACATAAAGAAGATCACGTGCATGGCACAGTGTTGGGTAGTGTTTCATTCTGTTGAACATAGAGTCGCTGTGAGTCAGAACCTACTTGATAGCCTCTAACAGCAACTGTGCCTCTAGAGTAGGGTATACACTACTGTTGTGCTTTGGTGTATGGTGTTGTCAAATATTTAACAGCAACTGTTTTTAAAATCTTGTTACTATTCTGCTTTACAAAGTTTTCATGTTTGATGTACATTTTTCTTTGTGATATACATTTCTCTTTCCTTTTTTATACACAGATCCCTGCCCCCATACATATACTACTTATTATTGTTAGGTGCCATTGAGTCAGATCCAACTTATAGTGACCCTAAGTACAACAGAATGCAATACTACCCAACACTGTGCCATACACACCATCTTTTTATGTTTGAGCCCATTGTTGAGGTTACTGTGTTTCTTCTCATTTTGAATTGTGCCACATTAGCAACTGGAGGTCCCTGGGGCTTTACTCCATTCCTGTCATTAAGGTTGACTCTACTTTGAGGCGGCAACTCTTTCCCAGTTGTTTCCTGAATGCCTTCCAACCTGGGGGGCTCAATTCCAGCACTGTATTTGACACTGCTTCTCTGCTATTCATAGGGTTTTCAGTGGCTAGTTGTTTTGGGAGTGGGCTGCTGGGTCCTTCTCCCTAGTCTGTCTTTGTCTAGAAGCTCAGCTGAAACCTGTCCACCATGGGTGGACCTGATGGCATCTGAAATACCCGTGGGATAGCTTTCAGCATCACGGCAACATGCAAGCTCCCATAGCATGACAAGTTGACAGACATGTGGAGGAAATATACTGCTACCCACATGTATATTACAAAGGGTATGAAATCTACCTGAAGCCTTAAATTAAAACTCAAAATGTTCCAAATAATGGTGTGTAGTGCATGGCACTGAGATCATTGTGGAATGATGTTCATGTTGAAATCTGCTATTTATTTTCAAGTTTTCAAGAGAGGACATAGTCCCTTGTAATATTTCCTGTAATATATCTTGCTGTTATTATTCCAGAAAAAAAATCTGTGGTCACTTACTCTTTTTTTTTTTTTTTTTTTTTTTTTTTTTTTTTTTTTTTTTTTTTTTTTTTTTTTTTTTTTTTTTTTTTTTTTTTTTTTTTTTTTTTTTTTTTTTTTTTTTTTTTTTTTTTTTTTTTTTTTTTTTTTTTGTGGTACTGGGGGTTGAACCCAGGGCCTCATGCTTGCATGCTCTGCAAGTGCTGGACCACTGAGCTGCACCCTCAGACCTTTTTTTTTTTTAACTTTTTGAGACAGTGTCTTGCTAAGTTACACAGACTGCCTCTGGTCTCAAACTTGCGATCCTCCTGCCTCTGCCTCCTGAGCCACTGGGATTACAGCTGTGTGCCACTGCACCTGGCTACTTACTCATTTATTATTATAAATGAATATATTAAATTTTAGAATGGAGAAGCAATAGTCAGTTGCTTTCTTGGCTCATTCCCATTCACAACTTCACTTTTATTGATGCCAACATTCCTTCAGAGTCCTTCATCCATGTAACATTTCTTCATCTATATACCAAGAGTAATTTGTTTTAGTTTTATTTCCAGAACAAATGATCATGATATTGGGTAACATTTTCAATGTTACCTATACAAACAGACAACTAGTGCTTCATATGCTTTAACATCCATATTAGATGATCAAGGATTTTTTTTAAAACAGAGCATATAGCTGAAATTAATGAATAAAGGAGTAAAATTATGGAATTTGGCTGAAAATAAAGTTTTAAAATCAGGATCTGGCTTTAAGTCAACTACTGCTTGGGGATCTGTGTTTATTATATGAAGAAATTATTAGTCTTTATTTTACTTTAAAAATTTAGATCTGTTATGGGCTTTTACTTGCTTAAAAGGAAAGTGAATATCTTTTTGAACTTTAGCATGCAAAACCTTTAATGCAAGGCAAATTTTAAGGAAGATAAGATATCAGTCTATTAACAACTGATGTTTAAAATGTGGTTAGGTGTGTTGGCAAGAACGCTTCCTCATAAGGAAACTATTTTGATGTTCAGAATAATAACATTAAAGGTCTGTGGCCAATGATACTATTAAAAATATGAAATATGACACAAGCTTTCAATCACTCATATAACTCCAAATAGCATCAGAAATCTTAGCATGGTGAATAAAGTAAATGTATATTGTAGCACTTGTCAAGAATGTACCTCTAAGATATTTGAAGCTGAATATCCTGAAGATAATTTCTATAACATTTTTGATTATTTTTTTTAACTCAGTTGCACAAGCCAGAATCCTAGGCGCCTCACTTGATTTTTCTCTTTCTCTCACTCTTACCACCTATCTGTACCTCAGAACAACTTAACACATTTTCAAGTCCTATTTCTCAGATCCGTTTAGTTTTTCCTATTGTTCCTGTGCTTACATTTTCGCCCAGCTCTCCCAGGGATGCCCAATTCTTAGCACTGCCCACTCCATTTTGATTGTGGTATTAGAAGCCAGAGTGATCTACTACCATCGGAGTTGGTCACCTCCTCTGTTTAAAAACCTTTAGTGCCTACCCTTTGCTCTCAGACTAACCCAGAATTCCTACTCGGGCACCCTAAGTCTCCTTGCACTGGCTCTTGCTCTCCAATCTCACACTGCTTAGCCCTTACTGATCTACTTTCCAAGCTCCATTCTTCTGCATATATTGGAAAGTGTTGTTTAAAAATAGAGTGTGACTCCTAATTGCACTTTGTTACAGACTGTAGGCACTAAAGAAAGGTATAGAACTAAAACCTCATTCTATGTCAGAGAGAGAGGAATTTTTAAAAATATGCTCTGTCAAATTGATGGACACGCAGGAGCCAATGAAGTCAAGAAAAGCCTAGGGAAGGCCAGTCTTTACATCTGGATATAATATAATCCAATGGAATGATAACAAAATATTAGTTTTGGATTATACTTTTTGTGTGTTTTATGTGGTATTTCACTGCCATATGAGGATCCTTCTGTTAGTCTGTTAGGAAATATTCAACATTGATATTCAATTCAGTATTTCAGAAAAACATCTTACTAGTAGCTTGATTCTTGCAAATAGAAATTTGTTTCTTTGGTAATTTGGCATTTAATCATTGACAGAATTAAAATGTCAAGCAACAACAGGATTTGGCAACCCCAGAAAGACAAAAAATATTTTGGTATTCATGTTTAAATAGCAATAACCTGTGTGAGTGATTAAACCACTTCCTAATTTCTATATGCATTTGGGGAACAGCTCAGTTGACAAAGAAGGAATCCATCCTCTCTGTGAGCATGTGTGTACACACACACATACACGTACACATACACACACACACACACACACACACACACACACACACTCCACATATAGGGAAAAAGAGAGAAGGCAGTACTTTCTCCATGATAGATACAGTCTGTGCACTTTTCATGTTTGATCTCACAATGACTTTATAGACCTTATCCCCAGCACTAGGGTTTATGATTTGCTCAGCATCTCATATAAATAAAAAAATCTAAAGAATTTGCTCCGGACAACAAGTGGGATGTTAATTGCTATGTCATTATTTCTCAGACCCTGCAGTACATCTTCAGATCCAGCTTATTGAGCTCAAAGGCGGCATTTCAAAATGTATTTAAGGTGAACATGACATTGACTTCAATGATGGCTGGCAATGCTATCCTGGATGGGCATCTCAGTGGGTGGAGGCTCATTGTATTAGCATGGGAGTTTATTAACATTTGATTCACAGAATTCACCAAGTAGAATGGGGACTATGGTGGAGGGATAGTGATCTGCATTCATAAGAAGTAGTATGTGTCACTCATGCATATTGCAGTTTGAGAACCACTAATCTAAATCAAAAAGAAAGGGATAAGGCTTAGGTCAGACAGGCAAATACATTTGATTAATAAAGCAAAGTGCAGCCTGTGTGAAGGACCTTCTATGCAGAAAATTTCAGACAACTGTAGTGGAACCATTTGTGTTTTGGGGTCCATTCTCAGGCAGGGTACACATTTGACTAAAATTTTAGTTGAACATATTTTAAGTCCATAAAATGATGAGATAAAAAATACTATGCACAAATAAAAATTAGAAATTTTGATTAGATGTAGGCCACTGTAGAGCTACTTATAAGTCAGAAATATAGTCTATCCTACCATTTATTGTCTTGCAGTTTAATTTTTGATGAATATGTCCTTGGCTGGAATAATTATAGTTCTGTAGGCTTCTATGTGTCTCCTAACAGAATTAATGCAGCAGGTTCCTTACTATAACTTCTCTGTATGTCACTCAATTAAATATCTGGTGAATTCAAGCACATTTGGTCAACATCTGCTCTTGGCATGGCTGAGATAAGTGGCTGGATAGTAATGCTGTATCAGAGACAATGCTGTCCATTAGAAGTATAACACAAGTCATACATACAATTTTAAATTTTCTAATAGTCACATTGGGCTGGGATTTGGCTCAGTGGGTAGAGCGCTGCGCTGCAGTCTCTGAGGTCCCGAGTTCAATTCCCAGCACCACAAAAATGGAAGAAGGACCTGGCAATCCACTCCCAAGGCAATTCTGAAATAGTCAGCCATTGAAAACCCTATGAGGGTTGCTATGAGTCGGATACCGACTTGACGGCACCTAACAACAACAACAATAGTCACATTATAGAAAGGAAAAGAAAGAAAGAGCAAAAACTACAAAGGAAAAAAGTGAAGTTAATTTAATAATATATTTCACATAGCCTAAGGTACTTAAAATACTATCATTTTAGCATTAAATTCATGATGTGATATTTTCCTATTTTTTGTACTCAATCTTTGAAATCTGGAATATATTTAACACTTATAGCAAACCTCACTTTGGAGTAGCTACATTTCATGTGCTCAGGAACCATATTTGAACAATGTAACTTTAGATAAAACTTTTGCATAAAATACTAGGTGATTTTCGGCTTATTTTTTAATTCCCATAAACCCATCATAAGTTTTAAGTACTCTTGCATCAACTTTTGCATTTATAATTTTAAAATGTGACAGCCCTCTTTAGAAATAGATCACCCTCTAAAACCAGAAACTTGGAAAGAAATTTGAGAATGGATTGGACAAGAGCCTACACATTAAACAAAGATGATATATGGGCACCAAGTGATTTTTTTTCACCATTGTTCACCTCACCAACAGTGAGAAAAATGAAAGCAACATGCAGAAGACTCTTCCAGAAGGTCACTGGAAATTGCACTGAGTGTTATTAGTTAAACAGTTCACTTTTTATGAGGATAAAAATCACCCAAGTCTTCACAGTATTTAAGGCTGCGAAATTTTTACACAGTAGTTCTATATTTCCTGCAAAGTTTGTTATTTTAAAACAAAACCTAGTAAGCATAAAAATAAGACTTTCAGGTTAATTTGGCATACATGCTACTGCCAAAAAAAGCTTGAAGCAATGAAAAAAGTATTATTTGTGAAGAAGAAACACATTTTTCTTTAGAAAAAGCTCATTAACCTGCTAACAAGTATTTTAGATGAATAGGCTATTATTGAAAAAACAATCAGAACAGTGGTGTTATAGCTCAGAGAATAATCTAAGAACATGAATTCAGTAGAAGTGATAAGTTAGATAAAAGATTATATATAAACTCTGTAAAAATCAATGTTTTAGTAGAGTTACTACTGCTGATTTTCCTTCGAATTGTCCATTAGTACCATGTAGGAAACTAGGAGGAAAATTTACTAAATACTTGTCACATAGTAGGAATGATTACTTTGGTTTTGATGGGGAGTAGGACACACTGATCCAAAATATGGCCCCTTGGCATGTGAGAAAAAGTAGAAACAGGAAGGTGTCTCTGACCTTTCCCTTATCTTTCTGCTCTGAAGAAGGTTATAACATACGAAGGATTTTTCTACCTTTCCCTGCAGCGGGTATTAACACATTCATTTGACTCTCTCTATACCAAGAGGAGGCCTGCAGCTATAGCCCTGTGGCATCCAATCCCGTCAGATCTCAGAAGCTAAGCAGGGTCGGGCCTGGTTAGTACCTGGATGGGAGACCGCCTGGGAACACCAGAAGCTGTAGGCTGGGAGAAGGACATGGCAACCCCCTCCCAAAAATCAATCTGCCATTGAAAACCCTATGAACAGCAGAGAAGCACTGACAATAGTGTTTCCCCTGTTGTACAGAGGGTCGCTATGAGTTGGATACCGACTCGACGGCATCTAACAACAACAATACCAAGAGGAAATGAGGCAAAGATGCAGAGATGCCAGGAGGAATCTGAACCAACAGGTCTTGTTAGTGTTGTGGTTTGAATCTAAAATGTCCCCCAAAGGTCATGTTTGAACATTTGGTTGCTAGGTGGTAGTGCTGTTTGTTGAGGCTATGGGACTTTGGGAAGCAGAACCCACTTGTAGCAGAAAGTCACTGGGGGCAGGCCTTTGGAGTTTACCCTAGACTCATGGTTCTGGTTGCTCTCTGCCTCC
>VMDO01039251.1:0-12818 GCA_007922755.1 Pedetes capensis
CACCAAACCTGCTGCATTTTTCCTATGCAATCAAATCTCTATTTTTTGAACTGGACCATTTACTAATGGCTTGATCATTCTAAAAACAGCCTGGAAAAATCAATGAAATCATCTACCCCACACATTTACAAATGGGTCAAATTGTGTAGATAAGTAGATTAGATCCATATAAATGTAATTATGAGTATCTTTATTAAATACCAACAGTAAGAGAGTAACTCAAATCCCCATTCCCCTTCACCAAATATTAATATTTCTTTTTACTACATTTTTTCTCTATTTAATTCATAATATTTAATATACTTTTTATAGGACTGGTAGTATCATAATAATTTTATATTAATCTACAATGCTAACACATATCTCATGCATTTAACAACCACTTGTATGTATATATTGAAAAAATAAGAGAAACCTGTCTAACAGCTTGGACTAAAATGATTTTCTTCATATAGGCTACCATATTAGTGATGATGCTTTTGTATTGATTAACAGATATCAGCAACCTGGAGAAGTTTTTTTTAACTTTAATATATAACAATATATTATTCTGTAATTTCTAGAGTGTGCTTAGGTACCACAAACCTATAAACTTTTATATAATGAATATGAAAACCAAGTCAATTAATTTAAAATAGATGATAGAACATCCTTAAAAGTACACTTTTTTTGGGGGGTCAGGGTGCTGTGGATTAAATGCAGGGCTTCATGTATGGATAGACAATCTTTCCACCATTGAGCTATACATCCAGCCCTTTCTGTAATTATCTAGAACCCCTTCCTGCAAACTATTACTGACAGTCAAAGTTCAAGAACATTCAGTTATTTCTTACCTTGCTGGCTTTTTGACTAAAGACTAGATTTAAGTAGATGAATTGGGAAAGTGAAGGATAGTAAAGAGTAACTAGTTCTGATGTGCATCCTTCTGAAGTCAATGATTAAGTAAGAGAACATTAGACAGAACATGTTGCCAAAATGTCTTGTAAGCACATGTAGAGAGAAGTGTGAAAATACTGCCTAGATACCAGGGCAGAAAAAGGACATAATGGGAAAGAAATGAGAGAGGTAGACAGAAATAGAGAAAAGAAGAGAGGAAGGAGGGAAGAAGAAAGGAAGGAGGAACAAAAGAAGGAAACGAGGAAAGAAGGAAGGAAGCAAGGAAGGAAGGCAGGAAGGGAGGGAAAGAGGGGAGGGAGGAAGGAAGGAAAAGAGGGAGGGGAAGGAGGGAGAAAGAGAAGGAGGGGAAGGTAGGAGGGAGGGGGAAAGGGAAGGACAGAGAGGGAGGAGGGAGAAAGAGGGAGGGAGGGGGAGGGAGAGAGGGGAGGAAGGAAGCAAGAAGGAAGGAAGGAAGGAAGAAAAGAAGGAAGGCAGGCAAACACATTTTACCAGATGCATGGAATAAAAAAACTCAGATAAGCCTGTGCTTACATTTAGCTCTGGCAATAGAATTTATATCCTGAGAATTGATCAAATCACATAAAAGATGAAAGGAAGGGTAGGAGGAAGGGTGGAAGAAATGAGTAAGGAAGGAAGAAAGGAGAAATGGAGGAAGAAAGAGATAGGAAGGGGAAAAGGAGTGAAGGCTGGAAGGGAGGTGGAGAGAGTGAGTGGCAAAAGGAGGGAAGGAGAAGGGAAGTAAAAGGAAAAAAGGAAGAAGGAAGCAAAAGGATGGGAAGAAGGCTAGTTGGGGAGAAGAGGAGAAGAAAGGGAAGAAGAGAGAGGTAAATATCTTTTTCAAAATGCATGAAATCTGGTTAGTCTAAACAGACTAATTTGTGAAATTTCAGCTTGTTTGGTGAGTTAGCCTAGTCTAAGGGAATAGGCATCAGATAGGGTGTCAAAATACTTCAGACACACTTCTGTCACCAGTTTCCAGTGTGGTTTTATAAAATTATCTTAACTTCCTTCATTTTTAGTACCTTAACTTGAAAAATAATTGTTTAGCATTTTTAAGGTCCTCGCCCACCTTAAAAATATTATCCTTTTGAAAATTTTCACAAGAGACAAATTAGGGCTGGGTTTAGCTCAGTTGGTGGAATGCTGCTTTGCACCCTCTGAGGCCATAGGTTCAATCCCCAGTGCTGCAAAAATGGGAAAAGGACCTGGCAGCCTACTCCAGAAGCAATCCCCAAACATTCAGCCATTGAAAATACTCTGAATAGCAAGGAAATACTGACATAGTGCCGGGCATAGCACAGCATCATGGAGTGTTTCATTCTGTTGTACATAGGGTCGCTGTGAGTCGGACCCGACTCAATCACACCTAACAACAGCAACGAGACAAATTAAGAGAAAATAAGAAATGACTGAGACAAATGGAGCTGTTTAGATAAGAGGCATTTTGAGTGCCTTCGTAATTGATTGAACTTATAAAATGCCTTCCTTGTGCAACTAGTGCAAACTTAGTGCATTAAGGTCTGTTTGACTAAGGAGTTTGGAATGAACTCCTTGCTTGGTGTGTCGGCAGTGAGACATGGAGATGGATAATATACTCCGAGGCTGGCATGATTCTGACATTCATTACCAAAGATGTCGCGGTTTATGGTATCTGTGGGAGAGCTGTAATGTACTAGTACACCTAGGAGACTGGTTGTAAACTTATATTAGGCAATCAGAGAGATGATGATAAACACCACTTGAAAGAAGCTAGTGACATGAACATATTTTATCAGACGCCTTGAATACAAGAACTCAGATAAGCCTGTGCATATGTTTAGCTCTGGCAGTGGAATTTACACCCTGTGAGTTGATCAAATCACATAAAAATCAAAACTCCTTGAAGAAGTCAGTTGTCTACTTTTACTGATCGCTTGAACTATATGGTGCAGTGAGAGCTACCTTTGAAATGGAAAGCATTTATGTAAGCCACAGATAAGAAGGGGCTTTTAGGAACCTTTTGGCAACAATTTGAAATATTTTCTGACATGACACATTTTCTTTCACATATACCTAGGCCAATGATACTAATGTAAATCTGTACTTGAAAAATACCCTAATTTTTAAACTTGGGAATGTGTATTCAACTATTTGCATTTAAAAGATAGTTCACAAGTTGCTAAACCATGCTTTTGGTAAAAGCACGCCTTTTCTTCACACTGCACTGGATATGAATTTTTATATGTCCAGTAGTTCTTGAAACACCCCTTCACTATAAGTGGAAAACAGAATGACCTAAATCTCTTCAGAGTGAACGACTTTGACATGCCCTGATGCAGAGTTTCTCTTACAAATATATACAAAGTAGATTGGAAAGATGTCAAGAGATAAAAACTTACAAAGAATTAGAGAGACATGCACTAATAAACTAGCATAACAAAAATAAGATTATGAAAAATTGATATATTTGAAGGTATTTTTCTGATTGATGTATAATAAATGCGATATATATATTTTTTTACACTTTTTCTTCAGTTACATTTATACCTAGAGAATATGTGCAAATCATAAGTCTTCAGAAACCATATTAATGGTTAGACAACATTATACTTGCAGATATTCCATAATTTAATTACAATTTCCATACTCAATAGCATTTGTTTCAGACCTTTGTCATTACAAATACAGTAGTTGACTCTCAGTATCCAAGAAGGATTGGTTCCAAGTCTCCTGGCAGATACCAAAACTTGCACATGCTCAAGTAGCTTACATGAAATGGCATCATATTAGCATATTACCTGTATACCTCCTCTCATAGTTTAAATTACCTCCAGATTCTTTATAATGCTTATTAAAATATAAATGCTATGTAAATAGTTGTCCTACTGTATTATTTAGGAAATAATGCCAAGAAAAAAGAATTCTGTACATGTTCAGTATGGACACAATATTTGTTCCCAAATATTTTTGATTTGCAGTGGGTTGAATCAGCAGATACTGAACTCATGCATGGACTCCAGTCGCCAGCTGTAATTCTGCGTGAAGATCTGTGAATATAAACTTTCTTTTCAACTTTGTTCTTCTCCTGGGCTAGGCTCTTACATTATAATTGCAGGACCAGATGGTACGTACTTTCTCAGGGCCATTGATATGGATTATCAGACTGCTTTCCAGTCCAGCAAAGGTGAGAGGGCCTTTCTCTGAATACTCTGCCCTTTGCAATTAAAATTATGCTAGTTTGATTGTAATTTCATGTTGTCAAGTTTCCTTCCTTTTATGTAATGGGATTAAATTGGGTCATTCTATTTTTTATTAGTGTATGTCTTTCACTCATATTTCATATATTTTCAAGGTTTTGAATTAAACACCATCATTGGAGATGTACTGAACATAGAAAGCAGGGAACTATGAGCAAATGATTTAAAAAAGCTGCATTTTATGATCCCCCAAGAAGAATATAGGCTCATTATCATATGTAAGGCTTAGAGAAGAGGAATACTAAATAAATTTGTATAATGTTATTTAGTGCAAAAGTACACAAATGTATTTTATCTTAGTTTATTTTCCATATAATAATTATTAATGTCCTGAGAAGCTAAAGTTCCATTAAAAACATTGACTGGAAATTCACAAGTATATTCACCCCTTCTCAAATTTCTTACAAATATTTTTTCCATGCTTTCGTCTTGCTTTGATACATATTTTATTTAAAAATCACCATGATTATCAGTGCTCATCCTGTTCTGGTGAGGCCCATCACTATATTGTCCTCACATTTGCTATATCAATTCCAACCTCCAAGCCTTTGCTCTCTGTTTTTGTGACTAATACCTAAGCACAAGGGAATGTGGTATTTGAAGTGCATGGAAGTATGGTATTTGTATGTAAAATGTGTAAAGGACCAAGCTATTTGTTTTAGAATGTTCATATCAATAGAAACCATGATCTCCCTTCACTTCTCTTCCCTTCAAGACTTATTCTCTGGGGGTGGGGTGAGTGCTTACAACTGTGTTTGTTGTGTGTTTGTGCTTGTGTATATGTATATGTACAGCAAATAAAGCAAAGATGTGGAGTCGAAAAAGTATGGTTAGTCTATTTCTTCTACTCTGAAGAGTCACACTTCTTAAAATTGTTAAGTACAATACTACTACTTAGAAGTACTGTACTCTGACAAATAATTTTCATTTCTCTCTGAATCTCTCTCTCAGAAACTTGTAAGCAACTTGAAGATGAAAGACTTTGTCCCCAAATAGGCTTCCTCTTTCTCTTCCTGCATGCCTTTCTACAGAATCTTGACACACCACACCCACCACACACCACCACCACACACCACAGAATCCTGCCAACCATGTATGACCGGGTGGAACAGAGGGGAAATCCTCACTTAGACCCAGGTAATCCATTCACCAATGAGTAAACATTCAATTCCTTATATTTAAATAACCATCTAACAAACTTAAAAATCAAAGTCCATCTGATATAGGCATTTGAGAAGACATGAATAGTATAGACCTGACAGAACATCATGGCAAACCAAAGCTGTGTGCATACTTAGCTTATAGGCCAAGAGGACTGTACGTGATCTGAAGAGAGTGAAAGATTAAGAAAAAGTAGAATGATGCAGACCTGGGAAACATGGACTCAGAGAAGGAATGATGAGGAGAATAGGCACTATAGGTTAGGATGGATTCTATTTCTCCCCTCAGGACTCCCTGTTATTGTTAGGTGCCTTCCAGTCGGTGTCTGACTCATAGTGACCCTACATACAATAGGCAAAACACTATTGTCAGTGCTTCTCTGCTATTTATAGGGTCTTCAATAGCTGATTGTTTTTTTTTTGAGAATGGGTTGCGAGGTCCTTCTCCCAAGCCTACAGCACCTGGTGTCCCCAGGCGATCTCCCATCCAAATACTAACCAGGCCTGACCCTGCTTAGCTTCCAAGATCTGACCAAATCGAATGCCACAGTGGCAAGGCTGCAGGTCTTGTATATTTGCAACCATGGAAGGCCATGAAACTTCCCCAAAATATTCAATATCAATCCTTTGAAATTCATTTCAAAGTGTGTCTGTTATTTGCAATTTAATGAGTTTTGATTAGAACTCTAATGACATCTCATTTGACTTTGTGACCCAGAGTCTAGCACTGGAGGATTGAGTCTGCCATTGAGGAAATGACTGCTTAGGTATCCTTGGAAGTACAACTGCAAACCAACTTGGCTTACTTCTTTAAGTCTTTGGATATGTCTGTTTTTCCTTCTTAGCCTCCTTTAGAGGTTATTTCTTATACTATGTGTTTTGACATTTGATTGTGTTGTTGTTAGGTGCGTTTGAGTCGGTATCTGACTCATAGTGACCCTGTCTACAACAGGAGAAACACTATTGTCAGTGCTTCTCTGCTGTTCATAGGGTTTTCAGTGGTGGATTGATTTTTGGGAGTGGGTTGCCAGGTCTGTTTCCTAAGCCTACAGCACCTGGTGTTCCCAGGCGGTCTTCCATCCAAGTACTAACCAGGCCTAACCCTGCTTAGCTTCCGAGATCTGATGGGATCGGATGCCACAGGGCTACAGATGCAGGTGTACTATACATGAGTTGTCTTATATCTTGAATGTATAATACTTTCTGAAATTGAATTATATACAGTTTCATATTACTATGTAATTCATATTCATCTTTTGTTTCCTTTACTCCTTTTAAGTGTATTTCTGCACAGAGAATACATCACACCCTCTTATATTTTCCATATATTAGATACTCTCTTGAAGGTAATTGAATTAAATATCATGTGTTAGTGTGTGTAGGGAATTTTCTCACCTTATTAAAACTTTCTATTTTTATATCCATGATATCTAGTAATGATTCTAACTCCCATCCAGAATGCTATGAAAATACATGTAGAATGTTATGTGTGAAAATTATAATCTAGGAAACCATTATTATGAGACAGAACACATATCAAAGAAATGATCACATGCTATTAGTCTCCCTTGCCCAAGGTTTTTTTTTTCTTTTTCCTGTTCTCTAGTGTGTGTAGATGAGTATTATTCCTTGGTGAATGAGTCTTGAGAAATAAAGAAAATGGCATAGGACAAAGCTACATTTCAAGGAAGCCTAACTTCTGTCATTCAATATCAATGCCCAAAAAGCATTCAGGGAAGAAAGCACTCCTTACCAAAATAAATAAATAAAAATAAAAATAAAAATAAAAATAAAAATTAACAACCCCACTGAGGTTTCCAAATTGCAAATCTAATTCACATGTATATGCTTTTTTAATAGCAAAAACAATTTCAATATCAGATATTTTCCTCAGACCCCAAAAAAGATATGTGCCTATGGTAAAATGACCCAGAGTAGGCCAGAATCCTATCATTTGCCAGGTCCAGATCCACTCATGATGGGTAGACAGAGTACCCACATGAGGAAAAGTATCTTTAATAAAGGCATTGGAAGGAAAATCCACTGATAGGGGAGGAATACTCCTAGCCTCAGAGGGAAATTCTTCTGAAAAGAGAATAGTACCTCCAAAAAGAAAGTCTCTTCATGGAGAAGAACTTGGAACCTCATCTTTTCTTTTTCTTAAATTTTAATTGGTCACTATTGTAGATTTCTGGAAATATTAATGAAAAATAATCTTCTAGCTCTGTGGGCAATGCTAATTCAGATTCGGAGTTGACAAGCCTCAGGCTTTCTTGAATGGAAATCCCTGAATGACTTCCAACAGCTGTAAACTCCTTAAACAAAAGCCTTTGTACCGACAGCTCTACAGTAAGCAAAAGCACCCATTCTTCATAACAACAGACTCAATGGGGTGATATACAGGTGGCAGTTAACCACTGTAAATTCCTGCATAAAGTTAAGAATAGTCAATTGTTACAGGAAATGCAGATGCTCAGGTCCTCTTGGTTTATTTCTTTAAAATAATCACAATTTGTCTCTGAGTTTCTCTTCCACTTTGATTGATTACCACCTGACACTCATGTGACAATTGATCAGGTGATTCCATCAATGCAACCAACATCCTTGTCCTTTTTCTGACCTTTCATAAGATTTAATGAATTGTAATTCTGTATAAAAAGGCTGGATAATCTGGAAATAAATGGAACAAGAACACACTGACTCCGAGCTGCTGTGTCTATTACCCATCGCTGACTCCTCATCCACCTTTGGGAAACTCTATCTAGGCTGCAGCTGGTCTGTGGCAATCATTAATTCCTATTAACTCTATTTTCCCCTTCCTGATACTTTTCCTCTTAGAAAGCAATGTCTTTCAGGTCAGGATGTATTTCTTCTTCTAATGGAAACCCTCCAGTGAGCACTTTGAGAGCAAGCATCTACCCTCTGGGAGATGCTATTGAACTGGAGTTTCTGTTTAACATGTATCCAATAAAGATGTGGAAGTGAGGGGATAGCCATTTCTGGTTACTATTCTGCAACTCTCTCATCTAACACCTATTTATTATAATACCCTAAGCCATTGATGGTAACTGGTTACAGCACAGTATCTTGCCTTCCTTCACTCACAATGTTAAAACACAATAGTCCAATTAAAATGATATTATCATAAATACTTGAATTGATATGGAGAAATAGGTATTGATGGTAATGATAATGATGAGTGAATGAGAAGATGTGGGGGGAGGAGAAAAGACTGAAGAGAAATTTTACAGTTCATCTTTGATCTGACATCTAACTCCTCTTACCTCCATTCCCCACCAAAGAAGTTATAAACCCATAGTACTTGAACTTGAAGGAAGAAAAAAATAAGGGTAGAAGTTAACTTTAAATATTTAAGTGTACTGGAAAGTATATTTGGGAAAAATTTTTGGAGATGAAATTTTTTCCATTGGATTCTGTAGTAAAATTTTAAATAAATTCCTATAGTATAATATATATCAATGAGATAAGACATCTCTACTACATTTAGAGTGAATAATATATTTTTCTGATAATTATCAGAAGTAATAATTTTATTGATAAACAGTTATCATCAAATGGGAATGCTATGTAAAAAAGAATGTCACTACTTGCCAAAGTAATATAATGGTATTTCTAAAAAGGAATAGATGAGGTAACAAAATTGGGACTTAAAATCCATATTGTCTTGATAGTTTGTAACTGTTTGCTATGTTCTTTCATATGCAGGTGAACATTGTACTCTATGACTATATAGCTATTTCACTAATCATAAATCACCCATAATGCATCATTTTCTATCTAATACCCAGTTCTGTTACATCAATTATTTTTATTTATTGTCATTTTCTGTTAGCAAATAAGTTAAAGGAGAACAGATTCTCTTCTTATTTTATAATTGCCAGTGCCTGGTTCATAGTGGTACATAATACATATTGAATGACTGAATGCACACATAAATATGTGAATTATATGCATAATTGTCTTTTTGAGGTCAAAGGACTAAACCACAGCCCCGTGGATAAGAGTTTTCCCAGACAAAAAAAAGTCATTTATAACATCACTTTGGGAAGTGTGTCAGTTCTGAGGAATTAAATAAGAGTTTAGGAAATTGTGCAATAGAAACTTCCTATTCTCCTGGGAAATCAGGAATAAATTTTTACTTGGTGTCCAGAGATATGGATATTGGGGATAAACCATCTGCTTTTAATTAGAGGCGGTCCCAGAGTGAGAGTAAGAAGCAGTCACATAAAATTCTCTAAAGTAGATTTGGGGAAGGGCAAGAGTTGACAAGTAATTTAGTATCACTATACCATCCGATGTCCCATATTTCATTATTTGTAAATGAAAAATGTCAAAATCATCTCAATTGAGCTGTGGGGAATGATAAACATGCTACTGCTTACCCCTAAGGTAACATAATGTGTGACAAAGCAGTGAGTTCTTATTCCCATGAAGCAGGAGAGGAGGCATCACCCCTGGTCACTGGGAGTTGAGATCAGTACTCATTAAATGGAAGCCTCTGTGGCCTCAGAGGCAATGGTATGTGAGTATGATGTGCCATAGGAGCAAAGGAGGTTGAGGAATGGCTCTTAAATTCAAGCAAGGCCCAGTATGGGTGAGTGTGGGGGTTGTCATTAAATTCTGGAAAGACCTAGTGAAGGTGATCACAAGATCTAATATGTTCTCTTTCCTGCTTCTCTCTGTCTTTCCCCATATAAATATGCAATGTAGATATATATAGTAGACTATTTGATGAGTATAGGTATATTAATGTCTCTATATATGCATTTTCTATATATGTTTAGTAATCAGCAACAGTAAACATTCATGCATTTAGTACTAGTAACTAATTCAATATCCAACCATGCATTATTTGGCATAGACAAAAATTTCTGTTTCAATAATATTCTCACCTTAACCTTTTATCAAACAGGTATGATTCTTTGAGACCAAGCAAGACTGTGGATGGTTTATATGAATTTATCAGAGAGTAAATTTTGACTTCAGAAAAATCTGCCAAGTTTCAATATCTAGGAGATGGTACAATCAGAATGAAGAATTTTCTTAGCATACCAGAAGTTTTGTTAATAAAGATTTCAATTTTTTTTCACGTGGTACTATGAATTTAGGTCCTTCTATTCCTGAGTAGCCTGCAGCCATAGCACTGTGGCATGCGATCCCATCAGATCTTGGAAGATAAGCAGGGCTGGGCCTAGTTAGTACTTGGATGGGAGACTGCCTGGGAATACCAGGTACTATAAGCTTGGGAGAAGGACCTAGCAACACTCCCCCCAAAAAACAATTTGCCATTGAAAACCCTATGAATGGCAGAGAAGCATGACAATAGTGTTTTTGTCTGTTTTACATGGAGTCATTATGAGTCAGACACCAACTCAACTGCACCTAACAACATTCCTGAGTATTTGGACTTTTATCATACAAAAAAGGAATCATGGAAGGATTAAGCAGGAAGTGACAGGATTGTATGTGTTTTTCAAAAGATCACTCTAAAGTCTATGTGGAAATCCCCGAAAGACATTCTAAGGAAAATTATCAGTTCTCTGAATGGTTCATCAATGTTGATTAGAAAGAGTAAGGGCTTGAAATAAGAGAGTGAAGAGAGAGGCATACAGAAATGTGTGGATGTGTGAGTTCTTAAGAAAGTATGGTGGGTGGCATTTATTCACACATAAGGATGTGAGAATGGTGTCTATATAGGAAAAAGAAAGAACTTGATCCAAACACTTTATTTAAACTATAAATCTTGAATGGCTGAAGTCATGCCTTGGGCATATCAAACATTTCCTCATAGATCAACAACCAGACTCCATTTCTCAGGTTTCCACGCTTTTGCTTGAGACCACCCAATAGAAATGAGTGGCTGTATGTATGCCATTTCTAAGCCTATCAAAATGAAAATAAAAACAGATTTGAAAAACTTCCCATGTAACCTTCTATGTTTTCTCTTTTTTCTTGTTGCCACAGGATGAATCCATAAAATACAGTAAAGAACTTCAAGGCCTCAGAGGAAAGATAAAAATGTCCCTGGATGGGTCCTTAAATAAACTAAAGAGAGTGGAGCCCTTCTCTCCACCCACAAGTCATAAATTATACTGAAGTGTGATGAAAAGACAGCATTTCTTGAATAGAGACCCCTATGATTTCATTGTACATTTTATTATAATCCACCTTTTCACGTAAAATCACTAAGTATTCCATCAGTTCCTTAATAACATGAGACTAGATTTGAATCTAGAAAAATGCTGCATATTATAACTAATGTGTTGTAGCTTTTTAATGCTTAATATAAACACCTAGTTCTTATTCCATGGTATGAACTGGATTTTTAAATTCTTTTTTTGTTGTCTTTATAAGTTTCTGAGTTAAAGTCTTTTCTTATATGGCTTATAAGGAATATTTAAATGAGGCTACTCCAGCTGAGAACTATGATCAGAATTCTGGAGCAAGAGAGGGCAAATTTAATCAGCAGGTTTATATTCCTGCTAGCGCTATTCCTGCACTATGTTAAATCACCTGGAGACAGTTACTATTTTTAAGTGGATTTTTATCACTTATATGATTATCTTTGTTCTTTGATTGTTAATTCTTTAATCATTTGTAAACCTGATATATAAAACAATATTTTTATTAAAAAATATTATATGTTATATATAGGCCTCCAGCTGTACCACTGTGGCATTAGATCCTATCAGATCTCAGAAGCTAAGCAGGGTTGGGCCTGGTTAGTACCTGGATGGGAGACCACCAGGTGCCGTAGGCTTGGGAGAAGGACCTGGCAACCCACTTTCAAAAAACAATCAGCCATTGAAAACTCTATGAATAGCAGAGAAGCACTAACAATAGTGTTTTGCCTGCTGTATGTAGAGTCACTACAAGTCAGACACCAACTCAACAGCACCTAACAACAACAACATGTTATATATAATATACTGTGGTATCTATTTTTTGAGCACATTGATATTTGAGTGCATTTGTTTGTTGTACACAATTTAAAATATTTAATTAATCTTAAGGCAAAGGCTGCTTTATTTTCATGGATCCAATTTCTTTAAGATCCATCCTAACTGCCATACTAAATCATGCAAATGATTGACTTGAGAGCCCTCATACTGAGAATTTTAAATTATTGGGCACAAAGGCAAAATTCAGCTGTTTATTAAAAAACATCCTAATCCATACCACATATCTTTTCAATTGATAATACAATATTTTGAACTCATGTTCTTTCATTAAGTACTCTAAAAAGCAAGATTCATTTGGTCTTAAATATTCTACTTTAAAGAGAACATGCAAATATAATTGGCTAAGAAAAATTTGCATCCTTTTTCTAATGTATAAAGGATTAACAGTGGTATAGCAATAATTCAATATATTCCACTTCAACCAAAATTTACTTCATTAGGTTCTTGTGGCTCCTGTCATGCAAAAGACATGAGCTATAGCCTCATGATCACTAATGAATGCCTTTTTCTTTCAAAAAGTAGTTAATCTAGCTCTATTTTAT
>VMDO01039252.1:0-12813 GCA_007922755.1 Pedetes capensis
CCTGCTTAGTACTTGGATGGGAGATCTTCTGGGAACACCAGATGCTGTAGGCTTGGAAGAAGGACCCAGAAACCCACTCCCAAAAAGCAATCAGCCATTGAAAACCCTATGAATAGCAGAGAAGCATTAACAATAGTGTTTCACCTGTTGTATGTAGGGTCACCATGAGTCAGACACAGACTTGATGGCACCTAACAACAACGTGTCCAACTCATAGTGACTCTTATGAGGGTTTTCAAGGGCTGATTGTTTTGGGATTGCCTCGGGAGTGGATTGCCACATCCTTCTCCCATTTTTGTGGTGCTGGGAATCGAACTTGGGACCTCACAGAGTGCAGAGCGGTGCTCTACCAACCGAGCTAAATCCCAGCCTATATGAATATATATGTATATATGTATATATATGAATATATATATGTGTGCATATATATGTATGTGTGTATATATGTATATATATATATATATATATGTATATATGTATATATATATATATATATATATATATATATATATATATATTCAAATGAGAGTATGCTTTCAAAAATATTTGGAGACCAGTATAATAAAATTAGCTTGTCCTCAACTTGAGATTTTGGCTCCTTTCCCTTCCCTGAGCAGGAACTCTGGTAATGTGAACACCTTACAGTTGATAAGTTTGAGGAACACTGCAATGATTTGTCTTTTAAAAGGGGCTTAATTTCATTCACATAAGAGGAACTTTCATAGCTTAATCATCTTTCCAAGCCCCTACCTCTTAATACTATCACACTGGCAACACTTGAATTTTGGAGAGAATATTTTCAAGCCACAGCAGCTGACTATACCTACACATTGGGTACCCTCAACCCTGGACATCTATCAGTTACACCTTGTTGCTGTGAAGATTAACTTTTCATATGGGTTTTGGGATTATTGTCTATTGTAGATTCTTCAAGTCTTAGAAGAGGCTTGTAGCAGATGTAGATCCAGGGATATGACATTGAGAACTGCTACTCCAAAGCAGTTACAAGATACCGCTTTTGCAATTAGCAAACAAAACAATAAAACGATTTGTTAAAGATGAAACTCAGGAAAAAATCTATAATTTATAAATTGTCTTATAGGTTTTTTATTTAAGAAAAACCAGACAGTATTTTAGAATGGGAAACTTATTTGCATTATAAAAGTCATTATTTTGCTTGGAAAACTCATCCCCACCTGCCTAGCAACATGGTACACACTTATAATCCCAGTGACTCAGTAGGCAGAGGCATAAAAGTCATGAATTAAAGGCCAGAGGCAGCCTGTGCCACTTACCTAGAACCTGTCTCAAAATAAAAAATAAAAAAGGGACTAGGTGTGTAGCCCAGTGGTAGGGCACTTGCCTAATATGTGCGAGATCCTGTGTTCAAACCCCCATACTGCAAAAAACAAACACAAAAACCCAAAACTTGTCCCCACAGGATTATTAAGCCAGAATGACCACCTTTCTTAACCTCCTCCATCCCCATCATTTAACCCCTGCTGAATGAATTTAAAATCTACTTACTTTTGAATATAGTTAATTAAAAATTTTTACATAAAGTACCTATTGTTCAACATGAGGCCCTTAGAATGGTAGCAGAGCAACAGCACGTGTATACACATACATATAGCTTTAGGCTTGATATGATGTCTCATTGTTATTGTTGTTGTTAGGTGCCATCAAGTCGGTATCCGACTCATGGCGACCTTCATAGGGTTTTCAATGGCTAACTGTTTTAAGATTGCCCTGGGAGTGGATTGCCAGGTCCTTCTCCCATTTTTGCGTTGCTGGGAATTGAACTCGGGATCTTAGAGACTGCAGCGCAGCACTCTACCAACTGAGCCAAATCCCAGCCCGATGTCTCATTAAGTTACCAAAATATGAGTGCATTTTAGTTTATGATTATTTCAGTTCTTAGTGATTCTCTCAAACGAGTGGGAATATACTAGAGTGAGGAGAGAAAGTGAAACATAGAGCAAAGAGAAAAACCATGAGACACTGCACACACTTCAATGCTTGACTCAAATGCCATGGTCTTAAATTCCACCATCCTCCCATTCCACCTGCCTTCTTTGTTCTCATTAGGGTACTTGGGCCTCTTCTATGACATGCACCACACCCCATTCTACAAATAGGGTTATTTATACTTCAAGGTCTCTCCTTCTAGAGTGGAAATTTGAGAGAGACCCAGTTTGTTCATCTTTGTTTACCTTCTTTCTCCACCATGGTGCCTTGCCAAGTGTGTTTGTGGGGGGGGGGGTTAAAATGAATAGTAAGAGCTTGGTTTGTGAAATATGCAAATATATCTATGTGTGTTTTTATAGTATATCTCTTTTTTCTGAATTCGTGTTCTTTGCTGCAGGCCAATCACTTTGCTGTGCACCATGACGAGGAGAAAGATGTGATCACAGGCTTGAAACAGAAGACTTTGTATGGACGACCCAACTGGGATAATGAGTTCAAGACAATTGCGAGTCAACATCCTAAGTAAGAAATCCCCCACCAACGTGTTCTTGAGAGTTGTCATCTGCCTAAAGCAGCAGGTCCCAAGCATGGCTAGACTTACGTATTCTAGAACTTAAGATAGCCACATTATTATAATGGGGTACAATTCATGTCCAACAGAAGATTACAGATATCTCTTACTTGAAGAGTGAATCTTTAAATCATAGCAATTACCACCTGGAGAGTTATTAAAAACAAAAATTTCCAGGTCTCTGCCTCAGACTTTCTCAACTGCGTGTCCCAAGCTGGGCCATAGCTTGGTTTGTTTCTTTCATCACCTAAGTTTCACTGGTGTTTCTGCATCTTTTAAATAGTATGATATACTTATTATTAAGGAGACTCTGCCTTCACTTTCAGTTCGAGCTTCTGGGTCTAAAATCACAAGTTGACAGATGTTCCAAAGTCCTTTCTGCTCTCACTATAGCTTTAGCCATCATGATACCTTGAGGAGATCCTCTATCTTACTAGAACCCATGAGAAACTCAAGTGCTCACCATAAATATAAAGGCTGTTGCTTCTCACACTTTAATGAACATGCCCATCACCTGGCTATATTTTTAATGTGAGTTCTGATTTAGTAGGTCTAGGGTGGGTCACAGGAATCTGCATTCTTAAAAGGCTGATGCCAAGGGTACTGGTTATTGTTGTTAAGAGCCGTCAAGTTAAGTCCAACTCATAGCGATCCTCACAGGGTTTTCAATGGCTGATTGTTTTGAGATTCCTTTGGCAATGGATTACCACAACCTCCCGTTTTTGCCATGCTGGGGATTGAATGCAGGCCTGGGGATCGAACCCGGGGCCTCTGAAGAGTGTAGAGCAGCATTCTACCAACTGAGCTGAACCCCAGCCCCTAGTATGGAACCATAATTTGAAGAGCAAGGCTTTCAACTCTAAGACTTAGAAGAATGAAGCCACAACAAGCTATTGTCAGAGTTGGGGTACCTTAGGAGGGTTTGTTCCTGATTTCAATATACCAGAAAGGGTCTAGGGGCACAGGGATCTAATGGAAAGTAGCCCACAGATGCACAAGTTGACCTACATCCTACCAATCTGTGGTAGAAGTTTCCAAAAAACCCTGCTTGGATTTCATTTTCCAGAGAAGTCAACCCCCTTTTGAACTATCCAGATGTCCCAAAAATCATGGCTGAGCCCCATTTCTACAGAGTAATCTGAACTCTGTGGAAATTTGTGGAAACTCTGGGAACTCTGTGCCATTTGTGGAAAAGACAAAGGAACACAGGGGACTCACCATTGGGGTCTCTAATTAATAGTAAATTCCCCTACCTACTTCATTGTCTATTCCACCCCCAAATCTAAAACTCTCCCTTTTTTTTTCTTCCCCTAAAGTACCAGAATAGGAGTTTTCCTCTGTGGACCTGAAGCCTTGGCCAAAACCCTCAATAAACAGAGTATCTCCAACTCCGAGTCTGGCCCTCGAGGAGTGCATTTCATTTTCAACAAGGAAAACTTCTAAATCATCTCTTCACAAGGAAATAAATATGAGTTATGCTATCAAATGTCCACATAAATGCTGATTGATAAGTTTAAAAAGTAGGAAGAAAATAATCTATAATGCATGGCTTCCCTGAAAAGAATGTCAAAGATTGTGTGCTAATGATAAGTTACATTTATATGGGGCTTTATGGTTTTTTAAAGCACTTTTACAAACATTATTTCATTTTTCCTCTCTGAAATGGCAGAAGAAGGTAGGGCAAAGATTTTTGGACTCATTTTTAAGATTTGAAAATTGGGGATTCAAAAAGATTCAGTAGTTTCCTTAAGATTATGAAGCTAAGACCAGATCTAGGCCATCTGATTCCAGGAACTCTGGTAGTCTGGTAGTTGTTCACAACAACACGCTGTCTCAAAAATCAGTTTTTATACTCCACAAAAGAAGAATTAAACCAAGGACTAGCTCATCATTTTCCATTTTGTATCATCTTTGTTATCATTATTGTCATATTGGAGATTTTCTAAAGAGTGGAAGGTAATATATGCTGAGAATGATTTAATACTTATTAGTGACAGTATTGACATTCTAGCATATTTTAGCTTACCAATACAGCAGCCTAAATTGGTCAGAGATTCTTCCTACAGGAGAGTATTAGACTGATTGGAGTTAATGTAAGACTCAACATCTACCATAGTGGTGGGCAGAGAGTGGGTACTCAAGGACAGTTTGTTGAATGAATGAATGAAAAGATACTTAGAACCATACAGTGTCAGAATGGAATTAATTTAATGTCTTAAACATAATAACTAAGTAAATAATTTCTCTCACTCTTATAGACTAAAGGATCCTGATTCCCTAGAGGGTAAAGAACAGGCTCGGATTATTAACCAATAGGATGGCCTGGAGGCTTCATCCCATTCTTATTTGGAGGAGTGAAGGACAGAGGCAGAGAACTGATCTCCAGCCATAATTCTGGCTAACTCCTCTAAGCCTTGTCCCTAATCTCTGAAAGAAGAGCACACTGGTTTCCTGCCAGAAAATGGTCTCCTCTAGCCAGCCTTGGTGAATTTTGAACTTATGATATGTGCATCTGGCTTAGAGTCCATCCCTTGTTTTACTTAAATACACCCACAAATGGATCTTATATGTGTGGCTAGTGTTTTTTTATTATGTCATAATCATCATCTTTCTGAAATATACATCCTAGAAACTAAAATCCCTAGATAAATGTATATATTGAATTAACATCCAATAGAATGACCTGGGTATCTATGAGTTCAAGAGAGAGTCTCTAAATCACTGCTGGGGTGTCCAGAAATAGTTCTTTTTCTAAGAACTACTCCCCTTTCTGGGAACGAAAACCAACATTGTTTGCCCCACCCCTTGGGGCTACAGATATTTAGAGCTACTCAGCTTTGGTAAAGAGGAACAAAGTGAAGGGAGCAGGGGGATTTCCACAAGGGGAAATGGAAGGGAGATGGGGAAGAAAACAGAATGAGAGCAAGAAAAAGCAAAAAATACAGAAGAAAAGGAAGGGGAAGGGAGTCTCATGGTAGTTGCTTCCTATCTTAGATTTCTCAGTTTTATACGTATTTCATGTAATTGAAGGAGGCAGGCACAGATTCATCTTATTTTGATTACATATAATATTGAGTCTTTTGAATCCTAGTCACAAATTTTGATGCTGAGTGGGCATATTCAGGGAACTAGGGTGAATTAATAACTCAGTTGTTCCTCATAGTACTACTGTTTCTTTGGTCTCTCAGGATACTCAGGACACTGAAGGTCTGTTATGACATATAAGGACTTCCTAGAGGTGCAGATGTCATTTCTCAGAAACATAAAGGAAGATTTGAGCTTGGAGAAAGATCCCCCAGGTATTAGTTCATTCATTCAACAAATATTTATTGTGCTATTACTATGGCTTAGGTGCTGTGTGCACAATTTTTTAGTTCTTTATACCAAAGTGTGAGCAGGACAAGGACCTCAGTTATAAGGAATCTGAGCATACTCACCCGTTCTAACAAAAGTAGCATAAGTAAAACCAACTCTGCTTTGTACTCTAAGATTGTTCCTCCAGAGTTTTCTACATTTTACACCAACATAGTTGACAAAATAGAGAGATCTGTCTTGTGTTATTCTGGTTATGAGATGAAAAATGAGTGTAAAAGTGCTTGTCATTTCTTTATTCTTCTTTCAATTCCCCAGCCACAAGCTATCATCTGTCAGCTGCCAGAACAGCTTTTTTTTAGCATTTAGTATTTAGCATTTAGTAACAGGTATTAAGAAAATGATAAAGCAATGTTTTTAATCTCAAGGCTATGAAGTCTTCTCTTAGTTCTCCTGCTTTTGCAATATTGTGTTTAGGAAATTGTAATGCTTGCAGGCATTATGTATTAATTGTTTTGAGGGGAAGAACATCTGGTACATAATTCCTAAAGAGAACTATTAAAACTGTATTTAACAATTAAAAATCAATGAGCTCTCCTTTTGTCTGTGTTATTGATCTCAGTACTAAAGGTTAAATTCAGGTAGCAAAGAATTTCTGTGCCCTGGTAGGGTCGAGATTCTCTATTTCTGCAGATGACATACCAAACACTGCACAGTTTATAGATTGGGAAGAAAAGACTGGGAACAAAATTCTGTGCCAATGTCCTGAAGATCTTCATTGCACTGGTATAAAAGAGTATTATTTCATGTCGTGAACCATATTTTGAATACATAGAAGCCCCATTGTCACCTCTTTTTCCATTTCTACTGATCTGTCATGTTATAACTTTGTACTGAATGTTATTAAGTCACATTGTAGACATATATATTCATGGTTCTGTATTGGACATTGTTTTAAATGAGTCAACTACTTATGATCCTCACTACCCAAGAAATGCATAGGACTGTACATATAATGTTCCTGTGGGAGTCCGCAAAGACATTGCCTAAGATAATGGCAATGACAGAAATAGAAAATATTTAGTGAACACCTCACACTATGCTAAACATTTTACATATACTCCAGTTAATCCCTCAGCAACATGACAAAGCAGCCATTTTATTATAATTTTGTTGTAAGAAAAAAACTGCGTCTGAGAGAAGATAAATGCTAAGTGAAGACCCCACAATGATGGGTGACTATATTGACATTCATCCATGTTCTTTACAGCAGATTAGGCAAGGTTTAAGTAAGTAAGAATATTTTTAGAGTTATGGTGCTAGATAAAAATTATGTACTTACAACTGGGTAACAGAGGTAGCATAAACCAAATATCTTGGTACCTTAATTTAGAAACACTGAACAACCCAATTCATGCTAATTTTGACTTTTAAATTAAAATAAAATAGTATCCATCAAGAAATGGAGAGCTGTGTATGGTGCCTATAACCCTAGCTCTCAAGAGAATGAGTCAGGAGGGTTTCAGTTTCAAAGCTAGCCTGGCATAGCAAGACTGTCTCAAAACAAACAAACAAAAGAAATGGGATTATTTTGCATGAAGAAAAGAAGGCTGTAGTGCCTCAATTTAAACGTGATATATATACATATGTGTGTGTGTGTGTGTGTGTGTGTGTATGTTGTGTTGTTATTAGGTGCCATCGAATAGCGACCCTATGTACAGCAGATCGAAACATTTGCCGATTCTGTGCCAGGCAAACAATCTTATTTATGTTTAAGCCCATTGTTGCAGACACTGTGTCAATCCATCTGGTGGAGAGTTTTCCTCTTTTGCATTGACCTGTCACTCTCCCAAACATGATGTCCTTCTCCAGGGATCAATCTCTCCTGACTATATGTCCAAAATATGTAAGACGCAGTTTGGCCATTCTTGCTTCCAAGGAGCACTCTGGTTGTACTACTTCTGGGACAGATTTGTTGGTTCTTTTGGCAGTCCATGGTATATTCAATAGAGGTCTCCAGCACCACAATTCAAAAGGATCAATTCTTTTTCTGTCTCTCTTGTTCAATGTCCAGCTTTCGCAACCATATGATGCCACTGAAATACCATGGCATGAGCCAGACGCACCTTCGTCTTCAATGTGACATCTTTGCTTTTCAATACTCTAAAGAGATCTTTTGCCACAGCTTTTCCTAGAGCAATGCGTCTTTGAATTTCTTGACTGCTGCTTCCACAGGTGTTGATTATAGAGCCAAGCAAAGCAAAATCTTGGACAACCTCAATCTTTTCTCCATTCATTGTGAAGTTGCGTGCTGACCCAGTTGTAAGGATTTTTGTTTTGTTGATGTTTAGTCGTAACCCATATTGAAGGCTATGATCTTTGATCTTCATCAATAAATGGTTTAAATCCTCTTCACTTTCAGCAAGCAGAGTTGTGTCATCTGCATAACGCAGGTTGTTAATGAGTCTTCCTCCAATCTTGATGCCACATTCTTCCTCATGAAGTCCAGCTTCTCGGATTATTTGCTCAGCATATAAATTGAAGAGATAGGGTGAAAGTATACAGCCCTGATGCACACCTTTCTCAACTTTAAACCACTCAGTGTTTCCTTGTTCTATTTGAACAACTGCCTCCTGGTTCATGTACAGATTTCCCATGAGCATAATTAGGTGTTCTGGTATTCCCATTTTCCAAAGTGTTATCCATAATTTGTTATGATCCACACAATCAAATGCTTTTGCATAGTCAATAAAACATAGATAGACATCTTTTTGATATTCTCTGCTTTCAGCTAATATCCACCTGACATCAGCAATGATGTCCCTGGCTCCCCATCTTCTACTGAATCCTGCTTGATTTTCGGGTAATTCCCTGTCTATATACTGCTGCAGTCACTTCTGAATGATCTTTAGTAGAATTTTGCTGGTGTGTGATATTAATGATATTGTCCGATAGTTTGCACATTCAGTTGGATCCCCTTTTTTGGGAATAGGCACAAATATGGATCTCTTCCAATCAGTTGGCCAAGTAGCCGTTTTCCAAATCTGTTGGCATAAACATGTTAACACCTCCAGTGCTGCATCTGTTTGTTGAAACATCTCTGTTGGTATCCCATCAATTCCTGGAGGCTTGTGTTTCGCCAGTTCTTTCAAGGCAGCTTCCACTTCGTCCTTCAACACCATTGGTTCCTCTTCATATGCAACCTCTTGGAATGGTTGGTCATCTACCAATTCTTTCTTGTATAATAACTCTGTGTATTCTTCCCATCTTCTTTTGATGTTTCTTGCATCATTTAATATTTTCCCTGTAGAATCTTTCACTACTGCCACTCGAGGCTTGAATTTTTTCTTCACTTCCTTAAGCTTGAGAAACACAGAGCGCGTTCTTCCCTTTTGATTTTCTGCCTCCAACTCCTTGCACATGTTATTATAATATTTGTTTTTGTCTTCTCGAGCTGCCCTCTGAAATCTTCTGTTTAGTTCCTTAACTTCCTCATGTCTTCCTTTTGCTTTAGCTGCTTGACATTCGACGTTCCAGGACAAGGTCCAGTGTCTCTTTTGACATGTAATTTGGTCTTTTCTTTTTTCCTTGTCTTTTTAAGAACTTTTTGCTTCCTTCTTGAATGATATCTTTTATGTCATGCCACAACTCTTCTGGTCTCCTGTCATTTGTGTCTAATGCATTAAACCTACTTTTGAGGTGGTCTCTGAACTCAGGTGGGATATACTCAAGGTCATACTGTGGCTCTCCTATAGTTGTTCTAATTTTCTTCAGCTTCAGTTTGAACTTGCATATGAGAAGTTGATGGTCTGATCCACAGTCAGCACCTGGTCTTGTTTTGACATTTTGTACAGAGCTTTTCCATCGTCTCTTTCCACATATGTAGTCAATTTGATTCCTGTATGTTCTGTCTGGTGAAGTCCATGTATATAGTCTCTGTTTATGATGTTGAAAAAATGTATTTGCACTGAAAAGGTCATTGGTCTGACAAAATTCTATCATGCGATCTCCAGCTTCATTTCTGTCACCAACACCATGTTTTCCAACTACTGAGCCTTCTTCTTTGTTTCCAACCTTTGCATTCCAGTCACCAGTGATGATCAGTATGTCTTGATTGCATGTTTGATCTATTTCAGATTGCAGAAGCTGATAGAAGTCTTTCCTTTCTTCATCTGTGGCCTTAGTGGTGGGTGCATAAATTTGAATAATAGTCATATTTACTGGCCTTCCTTGTAGGCATATGGATATTATTCTATCACTGACAACATTGTATTTCATGACAGATCTTGAAATGTCTTTTTTGATGATGAATGCAACCCCATTTCTCTTTAGTTTATCATTCCCAGCATAGTAGACCATATTATTGTCTGACTCAAAATGGCCTATGCTGGTCCATTTTAGCTCACTGATGCCTAGAATGTCAATGTTTATGCGCTCCATTTCTCTTTTAACGATTTCTAATTTTCCTATATTCATACTACATACATTCCATGTTCCAATTATTAATGGATGTTTACAGTTGTTTCTCCTCATTTTGAGTCGTGCCACATCAGCAAGTTGAGCACCCTGGGGTTTTACTCCATTTCCGTCATCACGGTAGACTCTACTTGGAGGAGGCAACTCTTCCCCAGTAGTCTTTTGAGTGCCTTCCAACCTGGGGGCCTCATTTTCCCGCACTATATCTGACAGTGTTTCTTTGCTATCCATAGGGTTTTCAATGGCTATTTGTTTCAGGAGTGGCTCGCCAGGTCCTACTCCCTAGTCTGTCTTAGTCTGGAAGCTCAGCTGAAAACCTGTCCACCATGGTAACCTTGCTCATGTCCGAGGTTACAGTGGCAGAGCTCTCAGCCTCATCGCAACATGCAAGCCCCCACAGAGTGGCAAACTGACAGACATGTGGGGGATATATAGATAGATAGATAGATAGATACTTTTTAAACTATTTCTGTCTTTCATGAAATAATTGTTCAGGGGCGTGGTGTGTGTACATAATAAAATTGCATGAAGAAGAAGCCAAATTATAAGAGGATAGAATTTCTCATCTGTAAATGCTATTTGGCAAAACACAAACTGCTGACAAAGACTAGGAAATCTGACCAATAGAGATGTCTAAAATGCGAAAAATCATCAACCAGTGCCTGGGATTGTTTTAAAATTATAGTCATTATTATGTTATGGTAGTAGTTGGGGAATGAGATAGTCTAAACATTGGATATTCAAGTTAATAATTACTACTAATAGATTAGCAATTTTCAGGGAATTATGATACTTCAAATATATGAAGAAACAAAATCCCCTAATATACTGTTTTATAGATATAAGAAGTAATAGGAAAGGAAGTATTTGGACAGAGGTCATTATGAGTTTATTGTCTTGAATTTACCCTGAGAAAAAAACAACATGGAGACTGTGCTTATCTATCTTTTGGGAACAGCCCAAAATATTATATTCTGGAACTTCTGTCCTTCAGAGGAGACTGTTACAAAGAGAGCAAACCTGATTTGTATAAAAAATCATGTTCAGCCTGGTGTGGTGGTGCACACCCATAATTCCAGCAAGTAGGGAGGCAGAAGCAGGATGATCGCAAGTTGGAGGCCAAAAACAGTCTGTATAACTTAGTGAGGCCCTGTCTTAAGATAAAAGAAAGAGTAAATAATGAACGGGTGGTGCAACCCAGTGGTAGAGCCCTTGAAAAGTATGTGCAAGGCCCTGGGTTCAACCCCCAAGTGCCACAAAAAAAAAGTTTAAAAGATCTTTTTTTTAAAAAAATATCTTCACAAATTTTAAAATAACATTAAAATATTAAGTAACCATAAAGTTTACCATTATGTTAAATCACTTGATTGCTAAATATCACTTCCTCTTTTTAGTTATGCAATTCCTACTTAAGTAACAATAAAATAACTAACCCACCAATGCTAATGAAAAAACTAAACATCATTCTACTGGAACAGATGGAGATAAGTCAAGGCAAAAGAAATGAATTACCTTTGTCCTTCCTAAGAGATTTTAGAACAAATATCAGATATCCTTTTGTAAATTGATACTAAAAATCATGTTATATAAATATCTCCCTGTGGTAGTGAATGTATCTGTATTGGCTGAAAACCACAAGTGCACTCTATTGACATGGTAGTTAATCCACACTAAGCTATTGAGGAGCAGCAGAGCTACCTGATCATTCCATTTTCCAGTTAGGAGCTCTACATCATACAAGGTTAAATCATCACACTCAGACATCTCTGTTGAAAACTACCTATAGCATTCATTCCAAGGCCCTCCACTGCTGGGTCCGATGAGCCTCTGGGTTTCCTGAGATCATAGGCAACAAGAAGTTTGACCATGATCTACTCACAATGGAAATAAGTTGTAAGAGCCCTTTAGAATATGAGTGTTTGCATTTTTCCTTTGTAGAAAATAATCACTAAGCTTTACTCGCCTTTTGGTATATACAAAATGCATTGTAAGAAATCTGCTTTCTCTTTAAGATATTGTATACTGAAGGCTAAGGAGATGGGTATAGAAGGAAAAAGTGAAACAGGTATAGGTAGCATCAAAATTAACTACACAGAAATAATATAGAGTATTAAAATGAATAGAGTATTTTTCTGGCTTGTAAAAAAAGTAAATAATGTTTAGATTGATTGTAATTTGTCCCAAATTTTCCATCTCTCTCTATATATTCATATGCTCTGCAATGACTTTGTAGTTCCTTCCATCAGAAGGAGGAATTCATCCAAACATCACTCTAGGAATATTCCCTTTAAGTTGTGCAGTTAGGACATTAGATCCTTTGATAGGAAAAATGGTCCTAGCACACAACTCAGTTTAAAATGAAAAATATTTAAAGTAAATGGTATTGGTTTTCTAATTTTAGAATTAATAAGTAAATCATAGAAGACTTGGCTATGGTCAAAAAGAAAGTACAAAGTTAGCGAATGTGACCATGAGGGGGAAAAGAG
>VMDO01039253.1:0-12811 GCA_007922755.1 Pedetes capensis
ATTCTGATAGAGCACATCAATTTAGAAAACATAGTAATCATCACATTTAATCAATAAGGCTGAAATAATTCTGTACAATATTAGGAAAAAGACAAAGATGCCTATTTCTCCCACATTTATTCAACATTGTCCTAGAGCTCCTAATTTCCAGTATAATTAAGGAAGAAAAATAAGGAAAGGAAATACAAGTATCTAAATTAGTAAAAATGAAATAAAACTGTTTACTGATGCCATGATCTTATATAAGGAAATCCTAGGGAATCCATTCCCTACATGTCTGTGAGTTTGCCATACCTTGGAGGTTTGTGTGTTACTATGATGCTGAAGGGCTGGGATTTAGCTCAGTTGGTAGAGCACTGTGCTGCAGTCTCTGAGGTCCTGAGTTCGATTCCCAGCACCACAAAAATGGGAGAAGGACGAGGCAACCGACTCCCTAGGCAATCCTGAAAACAGTCAGCCATTGAAAACCCTCTGAGGGTCACTATGTGTTGGACTCAGCTCGACGGCACCTAACAACAACAGCAACTTAGCTACCATTGATCCCCATCCCTTTATGGGAGAAGGACTCGGCAACCCACTCCCAAGGCAATCCCGAAACAATCTGCCATTTAAAACCCTATGAGGGGCGCTATGAGTCGGACACAATTCAACAGCACCTAACAATGATGCCGAAAGCTATGCTACTGGTATTACAGGTACCATCAGGGTCACTCATTTTGGACAGGTTTCAGCTGAGATTCCAGATTAAGACAGACCAGGGAGTAAGACCTGGCAGCCCACTCCCAAAATAATCATCCATTGAAAACACTTTGAATGGCAGAGAAACACTGTCAGATATAGTGACAGAAAATGAGCCCTTCAGATTGGAAGGCACTCAACAGGAAAGAGGTGCCTCCTCAAAGTAGAGTCTACCTTAAAGACATAAATGGAGAAAAGCCCTAAGAACCTGCATTAGCTGATGTGGCATGACACGAAATCAGGAGAAACAACTATAAACATCCACTAATAAATGGAACATGGAAATGTACATAGTATAAATCTAGGAAAATTGTTGTTGTTGTTGTTGTTGTTGTTGTTGTTAGGTGCCATTGAGTCAAGTACGACTCATAGCAACCCTCATAGAGTTTTCAATGGCTGACTGTTTCGGGATTGCCTTGGGAGTGGATTGCCAGGTCCTTCTCCCACTTTGCGGGGCTGGGAATCAAACTCAGGATCTCAGAGAGTGCAAAACAGTGCTCTACCAACTGAGCTAAATCCCAACCCACACCTAGGAAAATTAGAAATCATCAAAAGGGAAATGGAGTGCATAAGAATCAACATTCTAGGAATCAGTGAGCTAAAATGGACTGGCATGGGCCACTGTGAAACACATAATCATATGGTCTGCTATGCTGGGAATGACAAACAGATATTGAACTACATTCACCATCAAAAAAGATATCTCAAGATCGATCCTGAAATACAATGTTGTCAGTGAGAGAATAATATCCATAAGCCTAAAAGGAAAGCAAATTAATATGATTATTATTCAAATTTATGCACCTACCACTAACACCACAAATGAAGACAAAGAAGATTTTTATCAGCTTCTGCAACCTGAAATAGATTGAACATACAATCAGGATATACTGATAATTACCGGAGACTGGAATGCAAAAGTTGGAAACAAAGAAGGTGGCTCAGTATCTGGAAAATATGGCCTTGGTGACAGAAACAATGCTGTCACATGATGGAATTGTTTCAGACCAATGACTTTGTCATTGCTAATATATTTTTTCCCAATATAAATGGTGATTATACACATGGAATTCACCAAATATAACACACAGGAATCAAATTGACTACATTTGTGGAAAGAGACAAGGGAAAAGCTCAATAGCAAAGTCAGAACAATACCAGGTACTGATTGTCTATCAGGCCATCAACTACTCCTATGCAAGTTCAAACTGAAACTGAAGAAAATTACAAGTATATGAGATCCATGGAAAGACCTTGAGCATGTCCTACTTGAATTCAGAGACCACCTCAAGAACAGGTTTAATGCATTTGACACTAATGATAGAAGACCAGGTGAGTTGTGTGATGACGTCAAAGATATCAGTCATGATGAAAGCAAAAGGTTATTAAAAAGTCAAGAAAAGAGAAAATACCAAATTACATGTCAAAAGAGACACTGAAACTTGCTCTTGAATGTCAAGCAGCTAAAGAAAAAGAAAGGCATGATGAACTTAAGAAACTAAAGAGAAGATTTCAAAGAGCAGCTCGAGAAGGCAAAGTAAATATAAGGATATGTGCAAAGCGCTGGAGATAGAACCTCAAAAGGTAAGAATAAATGATTTTTCTCAAGCTTAAGGAATTGAAGAAAAATTCAAGCCTCAAGTGGCAATAGTGAAGGATTCTATAGGGAAACTATTAAATTATGAAGGAAACATCAAAAGATAGAAGGAATACACAGTCATTAAGTCCAAAGGAATTGGTGGATGACCAACCATTTCAAGAGGTTTCGTATGATCAGAAACCAATGGTACTGAAGTAAGAAATGTGATATGCTTTGAAGGAATTGCTGAAACACAAGAGCCCAGGAATTGATGGAATACCAATAGAAATGTTTCAACAAACAGATGCAGCACTGGAAGGACTACCTTTTTGATGCCAAGATATTTGGAAAAGAGCTACCTGGCCAATTGATTGGACGACATCCATATTTGTGCTTATTCCCAAGAAATGGGATCGAATTGAATGTGGGAACTATCAAACAATATCATTATCATCACATGCAAGTAAAATTTTGCTAAAGATACTTCAAAAACAACTGCAGCAGAATATAGACAGAGAACTGCTAGGAAATCAAGCTAGATGCAAAAGAAGATGTGGAACCAAGGACATCATTGCTGATGTCAGATGGATATTAGCCAAAAGCAGAGAATACCAGAAAAATGTCTATGTTTTACTGACGCTGCAAAGGTATTTGACTGTGTAGATCATAACAAATTATCAATAATGAAGGATAAGAATACCAGAGCACTTAACTGTACTCATGAGGAATCTGTACATGGACCAGGAGGCAGTCCTTCAAACAGAACAAGGGAACACTGCCAGGTTTAATGTCAAGAAAGGTGTGCATCAGGGCTGTATCCTTCGCCATACCTACTCATTCTCTATGCTAAGCAAATACTCCAAGAAGTTGGACTTTATGAAGAAGAATGTGGAATCATGATTGGAGGAAGACTCATTAACAACCTGTGTTATGTAGATAACACAACTTTGCTTGTTGAAAGTGAAGAGAATTTGAAACATTTACTGATGAAGACCAAATAACACAGCCTTCAATATGGAATGTGACTTAATATCAGCTAAACAAAAACCCTTACAACTGCATCAGTACATAACTTCATGATAAATGGAGAAAAGATTGAGGTTGTCCAAGGTTTTGCTTCACTTGATTTTATAATCAACACCTGTGGAAGCACCAGTGAAGTAATCAAAAGATGCATTGCACTAGGAAAAGCTGTTGCAAAAGACCTCTTTAAAGTGCTGAAATGTAAAGATGTCACCTTAAAGACGAAGGTGTACCTGTCTCATGTCATTGTATTTTCAGTCACATCTTATGGTTGTAAAAGCTGGACACTGAATAAGGGAGACAGGAGAAGAACTGATGCTTTTGAATTGTGGTGCTGGAGATTAATATTGAATATAACATGGACTCCACAAAAGAACAAACAGATCTGTCCTATAACATATGCAATCAGAGTGTTCCTTGGAACCAAGGATGGCTAGACCATGTCTTACGTACATTGGATATGTAGTCAAGAGGGACCAATCCCTGGAGAAGGACATCATGCTTGAGAGTGTAGCTGGCCAACATAAAAGGGAAAACCCTCAACTATATGGATTGGCACTGTGTCTGCAACAATGGGCTTAAACATAAGTCAGATCCTGTGCCTGGCACAGAATCGGGGTATATTTCATTCTGTTGTGCATAGGGCCATTATGACAAGATACAACTTGATGGCCCCTAACATCAACAAGAGAATCCACTACTGTGTGTCTTCCAACTTGTCATGGGGGCTTTCCTGTTGCTGTGATGCTGAAATCTATGCCACTAGTATTTCAGATACTAGGAGGACCATCCATGGTGTACAGATTTCAGCTGAGCTTCTAGACTAAGACAGACTAGGAAGAAGAAATAGGCACCCCACTCCAGAAACAATTAGCCATTGGAAACCCTATGAAGAGCAGCAAAGCATTGTCAAATACAGTGTCAGAAAATGATCCCCCTGGGATGGAAGGCATTCAAGAAACAACTGTGGAAGATTTCCTCCTCAAAGTAGAGTCAACCTTAATGATAGGAATGGAGTAAAGACCCTGGGACCTCCTTTTGCTGATGTGGCACAATTCAAAATGGGAAGAAACACAGTGACTGCAAGAGTGGGCCCAAACATAAGATAGTGTGCATGGCATGGGGCTGGGTAATGTTTGGTCCTGGTATTCTTTGGATCACTATGAATGGGATCCAACTGTATAGTACCTAATAACAGTAAGAAGAAATAAACAATATAAAAATAAAATTAAGAACACATTTTTACAAATAATACCATAAAAAGAACATAATACCTTGGTAAACATGAACAAAAGTATGACATATACACCCTAGAAACTAAAAAATTTTAGTGGAAAGCAATTAGAGACCTGGATCAATGGAAAGACATCTATTGTTTATGAATTGGAAAATTAATATTGATAAGGCAACAGTGCTCCTAAATTGATCTATGGATTCAAATAAGTTCCTGTCAGGAGTAGGGAGGTATATAATTGGTGATAATTTTAATGGGTGATAAAAAATGTTCTGGAATAGAGAGTTGACACTTTTAACATAACTTTGTGATTTATTAAAAAAACATTGAATTGTGACTTAAAAGGGTCAATTTCATATTATATGAATAATATATTTGAAAAAGAAAGAAAGCTTTATCAATATTTGATATACATACATATAATGAAAATATGCTCATATTATTTTTACTAAAATCAAAAAATGTCTTTAGCAGCAATATTTTTATCAATACCTTACATGTACTTTGTGATTAACCTACTCAACACTTATCATTTCCCTTATCTCCTCTACCAACGCCACAAAAATCACTATCAGAGCAGTTTTATGCACACAGATGGAGGCAATTAGGTTATTCTAACTTACGACATTTATGTGAAACTAAAAAACAAAAAGACAAATGAATCAAAAACCACAATGCAAATTGGATCTATTCAGAAGACAAATTAACATCATTTGTGGCCAAGAATAGCTAAATGTTCACCAGAACAACTTCTTCCTGACACACAAACTACATTTGTCAAACTCAGTGCATACATGGGGGGCTGCTTGGCTAGTTCTGACCAGTAAAAGGCATGTGGAAATAATATATAATTTTCCTGGGCCTGACTGTTAAAATGTTTCATGTGATTCTTTCATCATGCTCACTTATGGGTAGATGTAAAGGATGCAGCACAGGACTCCAAGGCCCGATGGGATGTTGGCCCACCAGATACAAGAATCCATAATTCCTGAGTCACTCAAACTGGTATTTCCACATTGGAATCTACATGAATGGGAGACAAACTTTTAATGTGTTAATAAACTGAAGTTTGGTTATTACACTTCACTATTATAAGTTACCTTGATTAAATATATCATTCCTGAAGAATTACATGAGGAACTTAAGGCCTTCTCCAAAATCACTTATTCAACCTGCATGAAGCTTTGAAATGTAAGATCGAAAATAAATATATATTTATATCTGCAAAACATGTTTGACCCTGTCAAAATGCCCAAAATTATTAGTGGATCTATTTTCTACTTAGAATAGGGAAATAAACCAATGTTGAATTTGGTAGGGATTAGTTCAACCTTACTTAGGAAGATATTTAATCTGTATCCAAGTATTTATGTCCCTTTATATATCTTACTATGTTTAGAGCCAATTTTATGAAACATACTAAGATCAAGTAGAAAAATATACTAGTGTTAATTCTCAATTATAATTACTTATATCTGGAGAAGATCTAGCCAGCTAGGACACAGAGAGGCATAGCCAAGCATCCCAATTCACCTATTAATTTTGCAGGTATGATTCATAGGAGGAAAAATCCTAGATATTTAAGCAAAGTAGTGTCATAAGAGAATTATGGGTTTCCTAGATTGGTAGAGGGACAAACAACACTCTGAAAAAACAATTAGAAGGTTTTTATAACAATCAAAGTACCTAGAGTGCCTTGATTAGAACACAGCGTTAGAACAGAGAATCAGGAATGGGACTAAGAATTGGCAGAACTTATTAATGGACTAAATACCCTGTAGAGACTGGAAGAATAATAAACAGAAAAACAGAAGTTGAAAGTGAGAAAGGAAAAATATTGATAGGGGCCAGGACAATGTCTTTGGAAGCCATTCATAAGAAATGATAAGTGAAGTAATGAGAGTTGACCAGCTTTTTGAGGAAATCAATACAAAGCTAGGTATTCAGGAGCTGGAAAGCAGAGTGTCAGTAAGGAATACAGAAATGAATAGAGAGAAAGGAGATGAATCAAGAAAGTAAAGTTTCAAAGAAGTTAAGGGTGTTCACTGAGTCAACAGTGCAAGGTTGCTTAAATCTTAAGAAAGAGCTTATAGTAAAAGAATTCACATACCTTATTCTATCCATTTTATTCTGAACATGTTTATCCCCTAAATTAGGGGATAGAGATTATTACATTGTGATAGTGTTCTAACAATAATGAGAGACCTCCAATACCAGCCCTGTCAATAATGGGCTGTATAGCTTAGTTGTTGTTGTTGTTAGGTGCCATCGAGTCGGTATCTGACTCAGCGACCCTCATAGGGTTTTCAATGGCTGACTTTCGGGATTGCCTCAGGAGTGGATTGCCAGGCCCTTCTCCCATTTTTGTGGTACTGGGAATTGAACTCGGGTCCTCAGAGACTGCAGCGCAATGCTCTACCCACTGAGCCAAATCCCAGCCCCTATAGCTTAGTTAGAGGAAGTTAAAGTTGTGAACAGATGGCAACCACACTTCTCACCTCTTTAGCAGCCATTAGAAAGCCTTTAAGTACATAGGACTCTTACTGAAAACAAATGAACATCAGCCTAGAGGAATTATCTGGAGCCTGAATTAATTTTTCAATAATGAAGATAGGAAAAAACACAAGCAAATATGATCTACTATACTATGTCATGATTTTAACAAATTATAACTTTGATCAGTGGTGGATTTGAAAATAACACCCTTTCAATTACTTCTAGTTTACTGAAAAATATATATTCAAAAAAACAGAGAAAGTAAACCTACGCCACATTTCTGAAGAAAAGTTTAAATAGGCAAGTATATTTTATTACCCTTTGTCCTTTTTACATACTAACTTGTATTAATAACAATAGTAACTGTAAATAAAACTTAGGCATGAGAGCAAGGTATGAAAACAAAGCTGTTTTCTGAAAAGAAATTTCAGAAATATTTAGCTGAAAGAAATTAACCATCTGTACAAATTACATTAAAAATTACTGGAAATTAAAACTTACTCTAGCCACTTCTACCTTCCTTCTAATTCCCATTTTCTTCAAGGGTCTGTGACACTCTCCCACTTTTAGAAACTGATAAAGAAAGGAGAAAAACAAAGACAATTTCAAAGCTGGTGACAAGCCTCAAGCCTCTTCTTAGAATAGACAGCCCTTGTTTAATAGACTCCTTTTTATAGAGGGCCCTTGTTTGTTGTTGTTGTTAGGTGCCGTCGAGTCGGTATCCAACTCATAGCTACCCTCATAGGGTTTTCAATGGCTGTTTCGGGATTGCCTTGGGAATGGATTGCCAGGTCATTCTCCCATTTTTGTGGTGCTGGGAATTGAACTCGGGACCTCAGAGACTAAAGCGCAGCGCTCTGCCAACTGAGCTAAATCCCAGCCCGGCCCTTGTTTAGTAGATTCCTTAATGAGTCTGAATAGATAAAAATGCCCATGGTCTCAGTACAGAATAGATCATTATATTGTTCAGCATAATTAGATAAAGGGAATTGGGCTAGTTTTATTTTTCTTAGGTGAGTGACATTTTATTATAAAATAAAGGAGCCTGATTAAAAAAAAAAAACAAAGATATGAAGAGAGTGAGCAAACAGACAAGAGAACAGGATTGTGTTTTAAGAAAAATACACAAAGTGCTGGCGCAGTGGCACATGCCTGTAATCCCAGCGGCTTGGGAGGCGGAGGCAGGAGGATCGCAAGTTCGAGACCAGAGGCAGTCTGCATAACTTAGTGAAACCCTGTCTCAAAACGTAAAAAAAAAAAAAAAAAAATGGGCTGGGGAGCAGCTCAATGGTCCAGCACTTGCAGAGGATGCAAGCCCAAGGCCCAGGGTTCAACCTCCAGCACCGCAAAAATAAATAAATAAATAAATAAATAAATAAATAAATAAATAAATAAATAAAACACAATAAAAAAAGAAAGGAAAAAAGAAAAGAATAAGAAAAAAACACAAAGTGAGATATAACCATTGGCAGGTGGTATAGACTTTTAGGAAGAATGGAGCTGAATAATTCAAATTTAAGCTACTCACATTATTACAACATAAATGTCCTGTTCATCAAATTCTGTACATTCTTGAATCTAATCCACACACTTTCAACAATTTATTTAGAGGGCAACAAAATCAGATGTGGATTAGAATCATATGTGGATTGGATTCATGGTTGCAAGCTTTTTTAATGTCTATGGCTCATACAAATAACTATGGGTATATGTGCATATGCACACATTATGGGAGAAACCAAATCAAAAGACTTCAGTATGATCTTTAAGTCAGCACAGCAGTGAGAATAAAAGAATCCCATGGCATCTGAGATTTGAGTAAGATGGAAAGGTCAGTGGAGGCAGGAAATTAGAGACAGAAATGATCTTAATGAGAACATGGAATTTACAGGAATTTTACAAAAGATACACTTCTCAGAATATGAAAATTGACTTACTTCCTCATCAAAATACAATCTTGCTGCAGTTAATAACAAGACAATGGTAGCGAATTAGATCCAGGGAATACTCAAAAATCAGTTAGGATATTTGATTTGGATTTAGTCATAGGAGAATATAACACACATCTGAAACTCTAGCCTTAATATTTCAAATCATAAACTCCACAGATAAATATATGAATATATACATTCCTTGGTAGGCCCAGAAGGTAGAGACTACTGAGCCTTTGAGTTCTGTAGCTTTTATACAGCCCAAGGAAATAGGGACTCCTCAGCATTGCAACTATAGGGGGTATAGGGGGGCTAGTTATTGGGATTCCTCAGCCCTTAACAGAAGTTGGTATTGCAGCTTCCAGGCAGAACTACGTATGGGGATTCTTCAGTCCAAACAAGGGCTGGGCCTGGGATTTAGCTCAATTGGTAGAGTCCCACTCTGCAGTCTCTGAGGTCCAGAGTTCGATTCCCAGCACCACAAAAATGGGAGAAGGATGTGGCAATCCACTCCCTAGGCAATCCCGAAACAATCAGCCATTGAGAACCCTGTAAGGGTCGCTATGAGTCAGACACAACTCAACAGCACCTAACAGCAGCAACAAACAAGAGCCAGTTGTTACAGATCCTGAGCTTATGGTGTCTGAGAGCCTATACATACATGTGTTGTTGTTGTTGTTGTTGTTGTTGTTGTTGTTGTTGTTAGGTGCCGTTGAGTCAGTGTCTGGCTCATAGCAACATCATGTACAAGAGACAAAAAATTATTGCCATGCTTCTCTGTTATTTATATGGTTTTCAATGGATGTTTTGGGGAAGTGGGTTGCTGGTTCCTACTCCCAGGTGATCTCCCATCCAAGTACTAGCCAGGCCTCACCCTGCTTAGCTTCCAAGATCTGACACCACAGTGGTATGGCAGCAGGATACATACATATATATATACATATATATATATATATATATATATATATATATATATATATGTTGTTGTTGTTATTAGGTGCCTTCGAGTCGGTATCTGACTCATAGTGACTCTCATAGGGTTTTCAATGGCTGACTGTTTCGGGATTCCTTGGGAGCGGATTGCCAGGTCCTTCTCCCATTTTTGCGGTGCTGGGAATCGAACTCAGGACCTCAGAGACTGCAGTGCAGTGCTCTACCAACTGAGCTAAATCCCAGCCCTATACACACACACACACACACACACACACACACACACACACACACACACACATATATACATAAATGTATGTAACATTTCACTACTAAGATGTTTTGTTCACTCCATAATATACCATTACCATTTCATCATTTCAAGCATAGTTCTAAAGTATCATTATTAATGGCTGCATATGCCCTATTATCAATTTATGGACTAACCTATGATGGGTTACACTAACGTACTTTTTTGTTTATTTGTTTGCTTGTTTTGAGGCAGGGTCTCACTATGTAGCTCAGGCTGGTCTTGAACTCCCTGTATAGGCCCCCTCAAGCTCACAATCCTCTTGCCTCAATTTGTCGAGTGCTAGGATTACAAGTATGTGCTACTATGCGCAGCAGCCACTGCACTTTTAATTTGGTAATTCAATGAACATTTATCCCATGCCTGCATTGTACCAGACAATGCTAGGCCTATGGGACACAGACTGGCTCAAGCATTTACATACTAGAAGAATGAATTTCAAGGGTAGGTTTAAGTAAATCATTTCTGTTAGAGTTACTGTCTTTAGGTTGTATTTGTTTTTATTTTTGAATAGCCTCAAGTAAATATAAGGTTACTATAAAATCAAAGTTTAAAAATCATTAAACTTTTAAAATTCAAGCCTAGTATTTTGAGAATCACTGATCTAGTAGAAGAGATAAGACAATTATCATATAAAGTATAACAGAAGCTTAAACTTCTAGAAACTCTTAATGATGGAAAAGTTCTATCATTTTCCTGATTTGTAACTCCACAGGCTCTTTCAATCTCAAGGAAGAAGATACAATGTGTGAAAATGTCTCCCTATTAAGAAACACAAATGATATTTAGTGGACTCAATGGAAGGAAGTGGTTTCAAGGTTATTAACTCTTACATTACGATGGAAGTCCTTATAACACTGAAAATTTAATAATAGCAGCAACCTAACTGGTCTTTAGCTACAATGACAAAATCAGTGGTAGACATAGGTCTGTGTTTAGTAATTATATAGTGGCTAAATGACTGTGTAATCTAGGCCATTGTTGATCCCTCATTTCATGAACAATAGAATAGTCTCCTTTCAATTGGTAATAAAAATGGAGAATTTTTAGAGAAACTTAAAGTTAATTCAAAACAAAAAGCAAGGGGAGATGTTAATCTGATTCTCAATCAAGTGATTTGTAGTTGAAGAATGGCATTTCTAAACAGTCCATTTTTTGTGACCTTCAAAACCATGCTATGCTAAAGTTTAGGAGATCTTTAAATGAAATTGCAAATATTAGCAAAGTGCTTAATATATACAAAAAAGTTAATCCCTGCCCTCATCTAATTGTGGAAACTAGATGAACTTACAACAAAACTTCAAACAACACGCTACAGTATTTTACTACAAAAAAATGACTATGATTTGGATCTAGAAAATGCCTTAGCTGATCATATCCTATATTATTTGTTTGTTTTGTTTTTGTGGGGTTCCTGTTCAGCAAACATCCTATCTCCTGAAATTGTCTCCACATTCTCCCTCACTATTTTATATAATTATGTGCCACATACTGACGTTTTAGTCAACAATGGAGTTCATGTATAACAGTTGTCCAGTAAGACTAGAATGGAGCTGCAAAATTCCTGTCCCCTAGTATTTTTATTGTATCTTTTCTACGTTCAGTTACACAAATATTTACCACTGTGTTACAACTGTCTACAGCAGCCAGTGCAATAACAGGCTGTATAGGTTTGTAGCCTAGGGAAAATAACTTATACCATATAGCTTAGGTGTGTAGTAAGCTATACTGTCTGGGGTTAAGTATACTATGATGTTCACATAATGACTAAATAGCCTATCAACACATTCCTCAGACTGTATTCCTATCATTAGGTGACAAATGACTGTATTTAGATCAGTTCTTATTTTATAGAAACAAGAGACTCAAGAATTTATTTGTTGTTGTTGTTGTTGTTAGGTGCTATCGAGTCAGTATCTGACTCATAGCGACCCTCATAGGGTTTTCAATGGCGACTTTATCGGGATTGCCTTGGGAGTGGATTGCCAGGGCCTTCTCCCATTTTTTGCGGTGCTGGGAATTGAACTTGGGACCTCAGAGACAGTGCTCTACCAACTGAGCTAAATCCCAGCCCCAAGAATTTATTAGGATTAATATAATACTTATTGAGCTCCTATTATGTGCCCATAATCATGCCATGTGGAAAGAAGATATAAACATATCTTATCAGAGACTTTACAATTTTATTAGAGGAAAGAAAATAATGGAGATAAAGCAATGATATGTCATATTTCAAATCAAAGATCATAAACCATGGTACATATATCCTTAGAGAGAAATAAAATCTTTCTAAAGAGTATATGGCAAATGTAGATTTTTAAGATAATTTTGGACCTTCAACTTCCACATGACTTATTTCCTAATAATTGTCTACCTGGATCATACCTGCAATTTGACAATTCTCTTTGACCAGTCCTCATCCAAAATACCTTTCTCTAACTTCACCAAAGAAAAGCATGCCTCTCAGCCATTAACTATTTTGCTATAATGCTTTGCAACAAGATAGAAAAATCTCTGGTGTACCAAGGAGACACTCTGAAATTATGTGAATGAGTTGATAAAATGAATGA
>VMDO01039254.1:0-12807 GCA_007922755.1 Pedetes capensis
ATCTCCCTTTGGGTAAATTCCCAATAGTGTTATAGCTGGGTCATATGGTAGTTCTATTTTTAGTTTTTTGAGGTACCTCCATATTGATTTCCATAGTGGTTGCACCAATTTACAGCTCCACCAGCAATGTAAAAGTGTTCCCTTTTCCCCGCAGCCTCGCCAGCATTTGTTGTTGTTTGTTTTATTGATCTTGGCCATTTTGTAAAGCTCAAAAGTAAACAAAGTAATTAATGGTGAGAGGCGTCACAGCAGAGATTACCTTCAAAGGGAGGAGCCTGCGGAGGGGCTTTACTAGAAGGAGCCTGAGGACATCTGGTGTTTTATTCCTTAAACTATGTGGTCGTTATGCAGTGGTGTTTATTTTGTAGAGTTTTAGCTGTTTGTATTTCTTTATATATGTGTTATACTTCAGTTACATGTTAATATCCTCTTGGCATCTGTATAGTAGGCATTTTTATGTATGTCAGATCAATGGCACTGTACGATGTGACAAAAATCTTCAGTAAAATAAAGGCACTTTCTAAATGTCATTCTTTTAAGAATTTTAACATATTTATTGATCATGATTCAGAAAATCAATATTTAAAATAGTTTATCTGCCTTATGTATAACCTAGATTTCTAAGTTAATATCTTTTTATATGCTGAAAAACTTTTCAGTAGTTGATGGTTTTTCTCAAATATGAGTAATGATGAAAAATTAAAATATACTACATAAACTATTTTTTAATTTAAGCAGAGTTAATTTGTTTAATAGGTTTCTGAAAATAAAAAATGCTATTAGAAACTACTTGTTGGCAATGGCCATGTGTTCTACATAATATTGGGGAAGTGTCTATGATTGCATTGTGATATGATATTAACTCAGGCTGCTTTCTTGATATAATGTAAACAGAGTTAACTTGCTCTCTAATCATTTAGGTGGAATTTTCCTGAGGCCTTGGGAAGTTGGTATTTAGAGTTCCTAAAGCTTTTCACTGTCATAAGCCACTTTATTTAATTCCTTCATCTCAGAAATGGGAATTCTACCACCTTCCTGGCATCATAGGATATGATGATTAATTAGTTAATGTTTGCAAAGTGCTTTGAGGATGTAAAGTGCTAAACAAGTTGTTAAGCACAGTTAAGCATCACAATCAATCAACAAAATGTCTTATTGTACAGGATCTCTTGCAACTTCAAATGCAGTAGACTAATTTAGTTAACGTGAGAGTTCTTGTGAAATTAGAACTATGTTACAAACTAAGTCAAAAATTTTTTTATTAATTATAAAGATATAGCAGGGATCAGATCAGAGAGCTACACTGATTGGTTTATTTAATATTTTAGTTTGAATCCATTATTAATTTTATTTTCCTCACAAACAAGAAAAATATCTTATTTCAACTTTCTGCTTTAATATTATGGATTAAAAATACTCATAAAATGGTCTATGGTGGTATTTCCTTAGCAGTTGTCAATTCTGAACATAGTATTTACTTCTCCAAAATATCGCTCTGTTTTAAAGAAAATTTGGAGGCCAGAGCTACAATTAATTTATCCTGAATCATCATAAAATCTAATAAATGACTTTGCATTAATATAAATCAGTGGCAAGCATTTTGTGATATGGATTTTGGGTAATATAAGAAAAATTTCACTTATAGCACAAGTCATCTATGAGTGGCTGTAAGAAGCTTGACATAGTCCAGATACATTGTCTCTAAAGCCAGATGTAGGGAATAATGAAGATAGCAAGAAACATAAACTCTTTTTCATTTATTTGAATCCCCAAAGCCACTGATATTCTTTGTGTAGGAGTGAAACGTTAAATCAACTTTATTTGTCTATATAGAAATCAGCCCAAATGATAACCAGAAAATAATTTATTATTATTAAAAATGGTTAACAAAAATACCTTTAAAAATATCTGAAACATAAACTAAATGCATGAAAAAGTATTCATCCTCTATTGCAGCCCATAAATTCATACTTAGGGGGGAAGTTTTAAGGTATAGGATGAACCGAATGTGAGAGCAAACAAAGAATGCATGTGACCTAGATGGCTTTCTCTTGCCTTTGTAGACTTCAGGGCATTCCTTCTCTGTGTTGACAGTACTTGCCTGAGAATAATCCGAGAACAGCAAAGGATTCAATTAGGTAACTGACTTTGCAAAAACAAACCGCATTTTAAAAAATATACAGATCCCAGAATCTTCAGTCATTCTGGGAAATTATTTTCCTGGGTTTCTAAAGATTATCTAGCGCAATCTTAGAGATGAGAACATTGAGTTTCAACACATTCCCGGAACTTGCCTGGGGTGAGTGAATGGGCTGGGGTTGTGTGTGAGGGGTTGGCGCCGTCAAGTGTCTTGGCCCTGGTCATCTCTCCACTATCTTTGTGGATTTAGGACTCAGCACAGGTTTTGGAAATAGGCAGAGCAGGTATGGGGCCAACTTCTGGCTTTGCCATTTCATATTTGTGTCATATTGAGCACATCACTTCTCTGAGTCTCAGTCTCAGTTCTTTATAACATGGAAAAATAACATCTGCTTTTCAAGGTGGCTATTAAGATTATAGATAATGTACCATAAGCATCTAGTGCAGAACTGACATATAGGTTAGAATTCAGTAATTGAGGATAAATAGTAAAATTAGCCTATGGTTGTTATACATGTATTGGTATCAATTATGAAGTGGCAATTATTACTGTATTAATTATATTAGTATAGTAGCTTACACTAAACAACTCTTTACATTTATTCATTTAGTTTTATAAACTGTCAGGTTGCTGTTACATTTCTAGTTTATAAACTGGGAAACTGATACTTGGAGAGATTACTAGGTAACACAATCAAGACTCAAGGAAATGAAGTAACCAACCCGACCTGGATCTCTGTCAAGTTGGCCTGTCTCCCCTTCTGCACCTTACACTATAGCTGTTTGCCTACATGACTTATTAATTTTACCCTGCAGCAATAATCCTAAATATAATCAGGAGAAATCCCTCCCAAAGGGAAGAATATGAAAAAAATGAAAGCAAAATAGATAACTCCAAAAAACTCGAAGTGCTAAATGTGGGGTTCTTAAGTAACTAAGACATCGATACATTCTTTTACTTTCATTTCAGGTTAAACACACACACACACACACACACACACACACACACACACACACACAGTACTCTCATATAAAATTAATTCCAGAAGAGTTTAAATATTTTCTCAGTCATAGTGTGTTATTAGTTAGACGAGGTCAGTTTACATAATATCTTCTCTTTGCCACCAATTTTACTGACTAAAATAAACCTAATGCAGTATCTGTTACTGACATAGCCCTCATTTATCATTGGTGAATGCATATTATGTCCTCTACTGTGGCAGTGACTTTATCCACAGTTCCTTGGGGAACTACAGTAGATCACTTACTGTCCTTGGTGAGTTCATAGAGCTTTATATAGTGTGTAATGCAACCATTAATAGCTTAAATATTTATAACCATATTTAATAGCTATACATCACTGATATAACAACAAATAACACATAGAGAAAGAAAATAGTTTCTTTCTCAAAGGCATCAATCAATGATTTCTTACCTATAAATGCACTTGGGAGGAAAATTAGATTAGCATTTGCACACAACTCAAGAGAATGTGTCCTAGAATGTCTGCAGCATATCTTTATAGACTTGTTACTCACAAAAACACTGTATATATTTTTGGAGTTTTACTTTTCTTACCAGCCTGTGTCTCTGCCTCCAGTTAGTTCATGTTGGCTTAGTTTAACAAACATCTCTACTTAAACTACACAAACTTGAATGCCTGACTTCCCCCTTCCAAACCTGCTCTACTTGGAATCATTCCTTTTCAGTTAATGGCATGTTCCATTCTGCTGCTCAGGCCACAAATGTTGGAATCATCCTTCACTTCTGTCTTTCTCTCCTCTCTCTTGGGGTTTTCTGATTAGAAACATGTTCATCAACATCTTACAGTTTCACAAGGTTTTCAAATGCCCTGAAGCATAGAAACTTCATGGAGTCTACATTTAAAAAACCCTATCTAATGTCCCTTGCAAGCTTATAATCATGTTATGTTTTAAGATTTGTTATTGTGAAATGATATAAAATAGAATGACACTTCATTTTTCTAACAAAAATGATACTAGAATAGTTGATTCTTTTATTGGGTAAAAAATAGTACCTCAGTTCGAAGGTTTGTTCACTTTAAGGAGTAAAGTCTTACATGGAAAATTAGTTATGAAGAAGACTAAGAGTTGAGTTTTTGTTGTTGTTGAATAAGGAACCTCAAATCTGCCTTAAGTTATTCTAGATAACATATTTACAGTATGATCAAAGGACAGCGTTTCTGTAGCTCCTTAGTCTTTAAATGTTAATTTTCAATTGTTGTCAGGTGCCATGGAGTTAGTCTGACTCATAGTGACTCTATGCACAACAAATGAAACATTACCTGACACTGTGCCATGCCTAGCCCTATTGTCAGTGCTTTTTGGTTATTCATTGAGTTTTTAATGGCTGAGTGTGTTGGGGAGTGGGCTGCCAGGTCCTTCTCTCAATCCTATAGCACCTGGTATTCCCAGGCGGTCTCCCATCCAAGGACTAAGCAGGCCAGACCCTGCTTAGCTTCCAAGATCTAATGGGATATGAAAAGTGTTACCATGTTTGCAAGCAAGAGATGAGAATTTGAGAAACTTTTTTTTGGTAGGCTAATCAGGAGTGAGCACATTGATTTTTACTGCACAGTTAGAAATTTCGCAATTATCATGCAAACTTTATTACTTGTGGTCCATTGTTGCCTGAGATTCAAAAAGTTCTTGACCTTAGAATTGCACCACAATCTGGTGCTGCCTTGGAATTCTCTTATCATTTTAAATTTTAGTCAGCAATGAAAAATCTTGTTTTTACTTAGTAGTATGTCTTTTACCTCCTCTTTTTAATGTTCTTTATTTCTTAAGAAATTATATTTTTATTGTAAGCTCTTAATTTTCATCATTTATAAGTGATTATTCATCTTTCAAATTAATGTTTCCAAATTTAAAACATGGAGAATTATAACAGAATTTCAATTAAAGTATTGACTATTGCAGGGCACTGTAGTGCATGCCTGTAATCACAGTGACTTGAGAGGCTGAGGCAAGAAAAAAGCGTTGTAGGCCAGGGGCAGTCTGTACAGTTTAGTGAGACCTTGTCTCAAAACAAAAAGTGAAAAAGGGGCTGAGGATGCAGCTCTGTGGTAGAGCACTTGCATACTATGCATGAAGCCCAAGGTTCATTCCCGCCTAGTACTGCTAAATAAATAAATAAATAATAGATTATTAACCCCCCAATGCAATATAGGTAGAATTTACTTGCTATGGATAAAACAAATGAAATTTAGACTCTTGTAGGAATATTTGTGTCCTTAAAGCAAAATAAGTAGATTCTAAAGAAATTTTAGTATTAATCAGCATAATCATAGAATATAACTAGGATATTTGGAATTCTAATGTTTACAAGGGTTTATGGTTTAAGAAAACATACCTTAAAAATCCTATTGAGTTAGGAATTTTTAAGCACTAAATATTATGTTTGTAAAATCATTTTGAAACATGAGCAGAAAAATTGCAATCTGATGATTATAAAATAAATGCACTAATATTTTATTTAATAAATATTTAGTAATATCTTTAATTTTTAAAATGAAAGAATTATTTCTACCTAGTTAAAATAACATTAATATGATTGGCTATCATATAATAATAAACTTTTAGAGATAGGAGAGATTTCAGAGTTTATTTCATCAAAAATTAAGTATAATAAAGATCTGTTTAGGAATATCCAACACCAGCACTAAAAGTTTCAAAAATATTTTTCATGATTATCTGTGCTAGTCACTATGAAGCATAAGAGATACACATGACACCATTTATTATTATCACACAGCACAAAACATGTTGAGTAAGCCTTTTGCTACTACTTGTTCCTTCTCCATTACTGACAGTCATTGGTAACTGAAAACTACAAACATTTGCTAAACCCTGGGACTGGCCTCGTGTTGCTTTTCAACATGTTCCTTAAAATAGTCACCCTCAACTGACTTGAGTTAGCAGGTATTTTTATTTTATTTCTGTTTCTGTTTTCACCACTCTCTCCCCACAGTTTAGCAGCCTCCCGATAGCTGGTGATCTGGTCTTTTTGTTCTTGTAAATATTTCAACATCTGCAGCCATAGCACCCTGGGATCCAACCCTGCCTGATCTCCTAACCTAAGCAGGGTCAGCCTGGTTAGTCCTTGGATGGGAGACCACCTGGGATTCCCAGGTGCTGCAAGCTAGGGAGAAGGATCTGCCAATCCACTCCCCAAACAGTCTGCCATTGAAAACCCTAGGAATAGCAGAGAAGCACTAACAATAGTGCCTGGCATGGCAGAGTGTTGGGGATTGCTTTGCCTATTGTACATAGGGTCACTATGAGTCAGACCAACTTGATGGCACCTAACAACAGCAACAACAAATATTTTAACATTGGATGACATTTGCTTTGGGATTGTCTAATGCACTGCTTCTGAACAATACAATTTTTTCCCTTAAACTGATCTATATCTCTTTGCGTGTGTGTGTTTATGTGTGTATGTGTGTGTATGTATTGCTGAGGATTGAACTCAAGGCTTTCTACATGCTAGGCAAGCACTCCAGCACTGAGCTATATCCTTCCTGGTCTATATCTCTTGAATAAATCCAAGAATACATCTTTCACATTTACAGGAAGTAAATGATAACCTATCTAACAATTTTTAGGAAGTCTGAATTATCATTAATTCCAAGTATGTGAGTATAGATAGCAAAGTTTAAGAAATAATACCAAATAATATTATTTGAAAACATTAGAAAACTAAGGACACACTTAGATATACTTTTGGTATCCAATGTAGCAAACTATCCATGCTTAATAAATATGTATTTTTTCCTTATTACTACTGATGTAATTCAAAAGTTTCTTCTAAAAATCAATGTGATGTTACAGAAAAGAATCCAAGAATAAACAGCATGCATTTATTAGTATAATATACTTTGCTCTCTTCAAATTCAAGCATAAAAGCCTTTCAGTAACTAATGTTAAATTCTTAAAATAGGCTTCATTATCTTCAACTATATTATCTATTCTCATATGTCATAAAATGACAAAGTTTCTACCAGAATACCAGGAAATATACAAAAAGAGTAAGTAAATGGTATCATTTTCCTAGTACCTTCTGGGAGAAATAATAAATTTGGTTCTGATTTTTAATGTAGTATAATAAAATAGACAAAAATATATTTTAGCTGTTGAAAGGATCATAAATTAGAGCATAGAAGGCTAAATTTTCTGATTGCAAACAACATATTTTTATGAAACGTGAAAGCACAGGTGTTGCATTTCCATGAATAATCACTATTCATTAAACATATTTTGAATGCCTTCAAAGTGGTAGTTGTTCCAGATTACAGGGATGAAACAAAATAAAATAAAACACAAACAAATATCTTGCTGTGGTAGGTACTCTCTAAAATTGTTCCCAGTGATCTTGGCCTGTTGTTATTTACATGTTTGTGTAATACATTGCCCTGGATGTTTGTTGGGTATATTTAATGTAATATAGCACAAACAGTGAGATGCCATTCCTGAGATTAGGTTACAGAAAGACTGAGAAGACAGTAATACTGTGAGCTGCCTTATGTAGATGTCCATGTAACAAGGAATGAATATCTTTGTCCACAGCTAGTAGAGGACCATGTATTTGTGAATGTAGAATTGAATCTCTCCACTAGATATATGAGATGCTTCCACAGTTGGGCCATAGGTGATTACAGCCCCTGCCCACACCTTGATTACAGGACATCCTGTGTCAAAGACATTCAGCTAAGCTGTACTCAGAATCCTGAACTACACAAACAGTAATCTAATACATTTTTATTGTTTTAACTTGCCAATGTTAGAAGTAATTTGGTACATAGCCATAGACAATGCACTTGCTCTCATTTTTTTATATTGAAATTTATACACTTGCCTAAGGAGAAAATATTTTAGAGTATGATGAATATAAGAACTAATGTGTATAGTGTGATAGTTCCTCAACAAATTAAGCATAGAATTATTATATGATCCAACAATTCTACTTGTGGCTGTATACTAAAATAATTCAAACAAAGGCTTGGACAGATAGCTGTATGCTTATCTTCATAGCAGCATTATTCATAACAACTAAAAAGGGGAAACAATTGAGATTTCCATATATGAATGAATGCATAAATGAAATGTGGTATACATAGACAATGGAATACTATTCAAACTTGAAAGGAGTATCTGATGTATTCTATAATGTAGATACAATTTGTTAACATTATGCTATATTAAATAATCTTACAAATACTTTGTGATTCAGCTTATATGAGTTACCTAGGGTAATTAAATCTACAGTGATACCACTGTTACATCTGATCCTGTCAGATCTCAGAAACTAAGAAAGGTTGGGCCTGGTTAATACTTAGGTGGGAGATCACCTGGGAATACTGGGTGTAGTAGGCTTGAGAGAAGGACCTGGCAGCCCACTCCTGAAAAACAATCACCCATTGAAAACCTTATGAATAGCAGAGAAGCATTGATGATAGTGCCAGGCATGGCACAGTGTCAGGTAGTGTTTCATCTGTTGTATATAGGATCACTATGAATTGTACCCAACTCAATGACACCTAACAACAACAAGAACAACAACAACAACAGCAACAACAACAGGATAAATGAATTCATAGAAACAGAAAGTAGAATAGTTTTTCCATGAGTTGAGAGAAGTGGTTTGTTTTTTAATGGGTGTGGAGTTTCAGTTTGGGAAGATGAGTTCTCAAGATGAATGGTGATGGTGGTTGCACAACAATGTGACTGTTCTTAATGTCACAGACCTATACACTTAAAAGTGATTAAAATGTGAAATTTTATGTTATTGTATGTCTTACTACAGTTATGAACATGCTTACATGTAGAAAAGAAGGAACTAATATATAAGAAAACCCTCAACTCAGTCCCACACTTTCCCTAAGCTCAGACATTTGAGGATAATTGAATAAATTTCAAAGCTTGGGCGTGAGCGTTCTGGATAAGATCTTGGATTGAAAGCAGACAAGCTTTGACCATGAAAAAGAAAAGAGTTAGGAGCGAGATGTGATGGACTCCGTTCTGAGCAGAGAAATCCAGGACAGCTTCAGTAACCATGGGAAAGTGAGGTGTTCTACCACAGTAAAGAAAAAGCGGAGAAAACACCCAGCAAGAAGAGTAAAACTGGCTTCAGCCACGTATCATACCAGAGGAAGTATCCCCCAGCCCTAGAGAGTGCCAGTGACCATAAGGAACTGAAGGGATGCCACATGAATCAAAAGCAAACAGAAAATCTTTAGTGGACTCTGTCCAATGACTAGAATGCATTCAGAGGAGCTAGAGCATGGTAGCACAAAAAAACTCCACATAAAGAAACAGAGACCAGTTCACAAGCTAGATCACAGCACTTGAGATTTCATGTGGCTTGTGTAGGAGTCCTAATCATTCTCACTCTTCAGTTTCTCCTTAGTTAAATCATAGAGAAACCCTCAATACTCTCCAAACCTACTGGTACAAAAAAGGGCAGGGAGCAAAAGAGAACCTGAAAGCGTATATAGATGGTACTTCCTATAATTTGCATATAACCTTAAATACATTTTTGTGCACTATAGAAACAGACCTATTATTGTATGTTCTCTTCTTCCACATGATCCCACACTCTCCTATCTTCCCACTCCCCCTGCTCACTCTTATCTAGCCCTGCTATTGCTCCTCCTCCCCACATCTCCTCCTGACTTTCATCCATCTACAATCAAAATCTCTTTCTACAATTAATATCAACCCCCTAAACTTACTTATCGCTATCTCTACCAGCTCCCTACTGCTGACAACCTTCTTAAGTAATACCTGACCCCTAATTAGGTTTAATGTGACTCTGGTCAAAATTATTACTATAGCATAAGATTGATCTGTCTGCTGTGAGAGAAACCAGAGATCAAGATCTCAAAAGAAGGATTTTAATCAAGAATTGCTCCAAATAAATAAGGAAGAGATATTCACATTAAGGAATGCCCAGAAACATAAGAAATATGAAAAAAAAAACTCAAGATGAAGAGAATCCCCCTAATGACTATATCCTTTCAATAACTGAAGTCAAGGATACCAAAATGCTTGAAATGTCAGACAAATAATTTAAAAGTCTCCTTATGAAAAGGATAAATGGCCTCAAAGAAAACACAACTAAGTAGATGAAAACAATTGAGATACTTGACAAAAAGTATCCAACTTGGAAGAAAAATTCAGCAGAGAAACATCTTGAAAAAGAATCAGAAATGTTGGAATTGAAAACTACAAGTAATCAAATAAAAGTTACAGTCAAAATTAACTCAAACAGATTGGGTGTGGCAGAGGATAGAATATGTAGAAAGAGAAATGGGAGAAAGGAAAGGAAATATCAGTATGTTGCAGGTTAGGCAAAACTGAGGTGTTTATATATAGATAAATATACACACAGACAAGACATGCAAGTAGAAGAGAGATGATTGTTGGGAATGGAGGGGACAGAGGAGGGTGGCATGAAAGGGGAATAGGGGAGATGAACATGAGCAATGTACAATGAAACACATATATGGTAATGTCATAATGAGACCCACTATTTTGTACATTAAAAATTATTACAAAAAAGCTTGGTGTATAACAAAAGTATTCAAAGTGCAATATCAATGTTCTTTTGGTGATGGGAGACATGGGACATTCTTTTCCACTGCCTAGATAATCCAGAAGGATGAGAATTGCTTGAATAACAAAGTAATGATAAAATCATATTCAGTAGAAAAAGACATAGAAAGCAAAGATAACTGAGCTTCCAAGACAGTTTGGACAATATAGATATCAGATAACACAAGGTAATAGAAAGCTGGTGAGTGTGTTATCTGGGAAATATTATTAAGATATTATTGGTTACTGATATAGTGGGGATATAAAAAACAAAATTATTAAAAAATTCCCCTCAGTCCCACATTGTTGTTGTTAGATGCCATCAAGTCAGGTCCAACTCATAGTGACCCTATGTATAATAGAACAAAACACTACCTGACACTGTGCTATGCCTGGCACTATTATCAGTGCTTCTCTGCTATACATAGAATTTTCAATAGGTGATTGTTTTAGGAGTGTTCTGTAGGTCCTTCTCCCAAGCTTACAGCAGCCAGTATTCCTGAGTGGTCTGTCATCCAAGTACTAATCAGGCACGACCCTGCTTAGCATCCTAGATCTGAAAAGATCAGATGCCAGGGTGGTGTGGCTGTAGACATTATCATTAGAGTCTGTGGGAATGGAGTTTTTAGAGTTGGGCTTATCACGGTGCTTCACATAAGGCTGAATCAATTTTATCATTATACCTAAGACAGGAAGATTTAGGGCTAGATTGAGAATATATGTGGATTCATATTTCTGAATATATGTGTAAAGCCTTTGTTTTTATATTTACAGGTAATATTTAGAGAACAAAAGTTACCAAAAGAGTATCAGGCTACCAGATAGCCCTTGCTGTGATGATCTCTTGCATGGAGAGCCACAATATGCATCTGCCTTGTTGGATCACACAATGGGCAGGCTCAGGGATGGTTTGGGAATCTGAGTCTAGAGATGAATATCTGTAAGTCCGATTGCCACTTTTTCAGATCCTAGGTTTTTTTTTTTTTTTTTTTGGTTGTTTGTTTGTTTCTTCTACATCTGAATAAACTGTGAAGAGAACTTAATATATTTGAAATGTTTTGAGTTATTTCTCAGGCTCTTTATTGCCTAAAGTGGCCTCTGTCAGTGATGAATGCAGAATAATATGATGATAGAGTATAGGGAAAGGCTTTGAACAGAGTGCTCTGTGGCAGCTCACTGGGGACTCAGGGACATATTACACTGTTCTGAGGGGCAGCAGAGAAGAAGAGTACTAAATGGGAGATGACCACAGTGGATATGGGACTCAAGGGCAGGAGAAAAACTGTACCCCAATGGCCTGCTTCTTTTAATGATTCACACTTCACATTTGGGTTTTATTTATATCATTGGACACTGACATTTCAATTATTAATAAATGTTTGGTTTAGACCATATCAGTATAATTGTGGAACGAGGTGAATCATAAATTTGCTGTCTTCATCAGTGTTATCTTTTTGGGTCATGCAGGACACTGCTGTTGATCCCAAAGACACACAGGTGATGAAGAGTAAACCTTTTTTTTTTCTTCAGCAGCCTGAAATAGGAAAACGACAGTGCTTCTCAGAAATATATCCAACTCTATTTTCCTCCCTATCCACCCCTCCCTGACCTGGGAGAATTAAAGATGGAAAGATTAAACAAAGTTGTCAATTTGTTTGAAAATCTATTAAAATATTTATGAGGCTTTTTAAAGAATTATTTTTGGAAATATTTTTCCATGGGTAAAGTAGTTTTATCATTGAAATTCCTAGTTTCCTATATTTCTAAATTAGAGGTGAAGAAAGCATTCATTTTTTATTCATTTTAAAAAGTTCTCTCTTATCATGTTCTTTTTTCTTCCTAAATATTATATACATTATTTTTATTTTCAATTATTTTTGGAATGTTATTAAATTAATGATATAATGAAAGTTTTATTTGTAGAAAGGATGACCAAGGAAGAAGTATAAGAATACTATTTCATAGATAATGAGAAAAATGTTTTTCCTCCTTGGATTACTTTCTTAAATGAGTAAGTATGTAGACAAGCTAGTTTGATATACTATCCATT
>VMDO01039255.1:0-12859 GCA_007922755.1 Pedetes capensis
AGGGCTATGGCTGCAGGCTCAGGAAAATAAATAAAGAAGTATAATTAATTCCCTGGAGAAATTTAGGTGTCAATCATATCTAACAGGCAAATATGAAAGAGAAACATTCAGCGTTCTTAGAAATTAACAATATGATTGTTCACATAAAATTCCCAGAAATAACTGAATAGCAGAATTGGCATAGATTAAATATAAAATTTCAACTGGAAAATTGAGCTAAGTGAAATCTCCCTGAGGTGAAAGAGAAGGAAGGCCTATCAAATGTCCAGAGAACTTCAATATGGGAGTTCTAATACTGGAACACGAATGGCGTTCCCATTAGAAGAGGGAATCTGGGTGCAAGAGTTAAAACCAGGAATGTGCCTGCCCAGGGAAAAGATCATTTGAGGATGCACATCAGTTGAGAGAGGCCTCAGAAGAAATCAAGTCTGTTGACACCTTGATCTTATGCTTTTAGCTTCCAAAACTGAGAAAATAAATTTCTGTTACTTAAGGCACCAGTCATGGTATTTTGTCATGGCAAATTAATACACATATCAAACAAAAACAAGTCTTTATGGTGGGTTGCATAGGAATTAATAGAGTCTTGAGGGAAGACAACTATAAAATATATAGTTTTACTTAATGCTAATAAATGAGGAAGTCTCAGGTATTTTTATGAATATGACTGCTAAGAAAGTAGATGAATTATTTATAGTCTAGATCTAATGTTCTAGCCAATATTAATAAGATGTAGAGCCAGGCCAATAAAATCTTGCCAAAGGTGTTCTTTTACTTAGGAGATAGGTTGGTTAGAAGTATGCAATTAATTTTCGATGATAGTGGGTAAATATTTTAAACAAATTTAATAAAAATTATATGTGCTTTTGAAAAAGATAATAATTAAAAATAATAAAAACCAAGAACAGGGAAGAGCAAAAGAAAAATCTTAATCAACTCAACCAAAACACATGTATAGAAAGAAAATGATGAAACAAATACAAGTAGAAAACATAAGTAAACAAGTATGTGTTATGATGAAACAGTAACTCCAATGTATGTGAAGAGGCTGAATTAATTTATTAAAACCTGAAGCTTAATTTGTATTAAAAATTCAGTATTATCCTGTTTATAACCAATATAACTAAATGAAGTATCATGTAATAGTTACAAAATAAAGGAGGGTTAGGATCTGAAGCAAATGACAAAAAAACAGTAGGACATACATACAAGGTGTGATCAAAACAGAGTGAAATTTTAAATAAAAAAATTACAGTAAAAGACATTGTCTTTAATTTCCCTCAGAATACCTCCTGTCTTCAAACACATCACATTGTTCTGCCACATTCTGAAGCAGTTCAGAAATCCTCTTTTCTGAGTGTGGTTAGTTTCACCATCTATCATGACAATCCTCTGTGTGACACATCACTTCTGGTTTGGCAATTTCTGTCAAATAAAAACATATGGTGTGTCCTTATCCACTTTATTCACTGGATCTGACACTGTGCAACTACCTCAAAGCAAAATTACTGTGCAAGGTAAACATTTTTGAATTGATTCAGAAATTGAGGCAGCCACAACAGTGCAAACTAAAGATGTTCACAAAAGAAGACTTTTAAAACCACTTCAGGAAGTGGCAAGAATGATGGGATAAGTGCATTTGAAGCTGGGGCAGTGTTTTGAGGGGGATTTTTGGCAATGTGTCTTTCACTATCATAAATTCTTTCTGAAAATTTAAACATTCACAGTATCTTTTGATCACATCTTATATGTTTTACTGAACAGATGAAAAAAGTAAGGTTTTCTCTGCTATCCCAGGATCTCTGATATTCCAGGAGCACTCAGGATCCTGTGACAGGGTACATAAACCTCTGAATGTGTTAGTACACAAATATCATCTGTCATCCAGTAAAAAATTATGAACCCATATTAAAGGCTTAAAGTGGGTGTGTAGATTTTGACAACAAAACAATATTTTGACAAATGAGATGCAAACTATACTGACATGTGTGTATCTTTATTATAGACAATAGAAAAATGAACCTGAGAATAGCAAAAGAAACACTCATGTATGTCTCTATTTAATTTTAAATTAGGCAGCACAAGAAGGCACCACACACAATGTAAAAGTTGACACTCAAGAGAAGGAGACAATCTAACTTGACCTTTAAAATAGATTTAGTCTTCACAATATAACAGTAGAAAGAGAAAAGTGACTTACAATTGGAGAGCTTTGCTTCAAAGAATTAAAATCAAGTCACAGTTTTTAAGACAGAGTCGAGGGAATTTGCAAAAGAAGGTATTTCTTATGCCTGATTATAAATGGACTAGGTGAAAAGTCACCTTGAGAAAGAACCAAAATCAACTATGCTTAGAAGTCTAGGTCCCAAGCTCAATATGACTTCTTCAAAAAAAACACTTAACATATTCAAAGCTAAAGTAATTTTTATATATTTAGTTGGTGAAATCTATCAATCTTTATATTCCTTATAGATTCTGGTTTTTATACCTTGCTTAGGAAGCCCTTATCATAAAATAAAAGAATATTCTCATTTGTTTTAGTTATATAATTCTGACTTCTAGATTTTATTAATTAATCTGTTTTTAATTTTTTTGTGTTTATGAATGGTGAGAGGTTACCATCTCAGGAATTCTTTACTGAATAGCATGCCTATCGCATCAATACCACTGATTCAACTGTTTGTCCTCCCCACCTTCCACTGATTTGACATGACTACATTATCATATGTTAAATTCATATATGCATATGTAAATTTCCTTTAGACATATGAAAGAATGATTGCGTCTCATTCCTTCCAAAGATAGGTGGTAAATGCATAGAGTTGTAGAAACATGGAGATAAATTAAACTTTAATTCTATCATTTCTCTATGGTATCTGTTTAATTTGCCTATTTAAGAGGGATTTTAAATTCCTCAATTATAATATTAAAAATTCTCTATTTGTTTTTATGTGTTTCTCAGTCTCAGCTCTTTACATGTCAAAGCTATGTTGTTGAATGCTAAGATTCAAAAGAGTTATGCCTGCTTAAGGAATGATGACTTTTGTCAATATTAAAATGTCCCTCTTTATACTTTCCTCAGAAGCCCTATTTTGATATGAGATATGATGAAAATATACAGTGAATGTTTAAATAAAAAAAGATTACAGTAAATGATTCATCACCATTAACTCCCTGAGAACACTCTCTGTGGCTTCATACACACTTATCCCATTGTTTTTGCCACTTTCTAAAGCAGTTCTGGAAGTCCTCTTTTGTGACTATCTTTAGTTGAACTGTCATAGCAGCCCTGAAGTCCTGAAACAATTCAATATGTTTACCTTTCATAGTTACTTTGACTTTGGGAAAGAACCAGAAGTTGCATAGTGCAGTGCCAGATTCAGAGAATAAGGTGAATGCAGACACACTGTCATTTTTAGTGCCATACCAGAAATGATGTGTGACACAGAGCCTTGTCATGATGGAGCATGGACCAAAGACTCACAAAAGAAGACCTCCAGAACTGCTTCAGAAAGTGGAAAGAATGATGGGATAAGTTTGCTCAAAGCTAGGAGGAATGTTTTAAAGGGGATTAATAGTAATATGAATTTTTACTACAATAATTTTTTTAAATTTAAACATTCACGTTTTTTGATCATACTTCATTGCACTTGACTCCATTTTAAAGTTGGATCTAATCACTAAAATAGAACTTGGTTCATCTTAACTATTACTGTAGCTTACTGTGTCACATTGTACAAATGACTATAAAACACCAAAGTGTGGGACAGATTGAGAACTTCTGCCCCAATGTTTTGGTTTGAATCTAAAATGTCCCACAGAGTTCATGTATTTGAATGGTTGATCCCCAGATGATGAGTCTATCTTGGTGGGTTATAGAATTTTGGGAGGAGGCTCTAGCTTTGTGGAAGTAGTTTCTTGAGGGTGAGACTTTGGAGATTTTTACCTGGACCCATGGTTCTGGTCGCTCTCTGCCATGTGTGGTCATCTGACACAGGCTCTGCCACCTGTCATCATCATACTAGCTCTGCTGCCATTAGGAAAGGTGATCCTCTGTGAGCTCTAAATAAATCACTCCTCCCATAAGATTGTGTTGCTCTTTCTCTGCCATAGAAATGCAACAGCTAATATAGAAAATTGGTGCTAGAGAATGGAGTCATTGCTGTGCAGAAACCTGACCATGTGATTCTTGGGCCATTCGTACTTGTTTGTGGGAGGAGGTTAGAAGACTCTGGAGATACAGTCTGGAGATACAGGTGGGATGCTGTAAGTAGAGGGTAAGGGGTGGTTCTGGTGAAAGTCTGGAAGAGCAGAATGACAATAGGATGTGACCATAAAGAAGTGGCTTACAGGGTTTAAGAGGAAAATGAGGATTCTATTGGGCATTGGACGAGAGGCCATTCATGTTAACTTTTAGCAAAGATCTTTTCTGCAGTTTGCCCTTGTCCTGAATTCACACATGAGTGAGGCTGAATTTAAATGCAATGGACTAACTACTCCATGGAAGAAATATCATGAGGGTAGTACAATGCTGACACTGTATGTTGGTTGCTGTTGCTAAGTTCAGCCAGAGTTATGATGAAAAAAGAGAGAAAACAGGATTTGAAAAATATGCAGTTTAAAGAGAAAAATATCATGGCAAGTGAAGTTTAAGGTTGCTATAGAAAGGGCTGGTTCAGGAAAGGAGGAGGCCTTGATTGTTGAATAGATGAGTGCTGCTAAAGAGAACATTAGGAGAAAGATCTCTGAGGCACAGAAGGAGTTGGGATGGCTCCTCCAATTTAAGACTCCTGAGTGTAAAATGGAAAACCCATTTGAAAGGCTTCCTTTTGAAAAGAGAGTGATTGAAAAGCAAGTGCCTCTAGGAAGCTCTGGTGCAGAGGGGCTTCCCAGGAAATTGGTTTCTCCACCCTGAGCACACAGAGGCTACTGCAGCCATGATCCAAAAGCTACCCCTCACGCTGGCAGCACACCTTGGCAAAGTACACATGTTGCTGGTTTTGCAGACGTGAAAAATGCAAGAGTTAAGGGGTTATGGAGGCTGCTATGAAGGTTCCAGAAAATAGCCTGCAAGTACCAGCATTGGGTATCCTGAGGAGCCCTGCTAAAGGGATGATGCATAAAGCATTGAAGGTGGAGCCTAAGCAGGAAGGGAGACCTCTGGATGTTGGAGATCACTACCATGAACCATCTTCTGAGAGAAACTGTCAGAAATAAATGAAAATTGTCACAACGAAAAGCATGTCAAAATGAATCACATTATGATGTACATTAAAAATTTCTAATAAAAAAAAAAAAAAAAAAAGAAATAAATGGAGTCAGCCTGAGTGGGCCATGTGTGCTGCAAATGGCAGGATGTGGAGTGAAGACACTCAAGCCTATTCAAGCCCAGATGCCAGATGCCGATGCCAGATGTTATTGCATGGACAGATGTCACACATGAAGCCACAGAATTTGTCTGTCTAGTGGTTTATTGGTGTTGCTTTGACTTATCTTTCTGTGCCCTATTCTTCCATTTTGGAATAGGAATGCTTACTCTATGCCATTGAATGTTGGAAGTATGTAACCTGCTTTTTGTTTTTCAGGTATTCACAGGTGAGTTTGACTTGAGTCTCAGTGGAAAATTTGGACTTGGACTTTTGAACACAGCTGAGATTGTTAAGATTTTGGGGACTTCTGAAGTTGGACTGAATGCACTCTGCATTATGAAATGACCCTAATCTTTGGGGGCCAAGGGCAGAGAGTTATGATTTGAATATAAAATGTCCTTCAAACATTATTTTTGACATTTGATCCCAACTGGTAGCCCTGTTCTGAGAGGCTATGGAACCTGGGGAGACAGGATCTAGCTTTTTAGAACTAGGTCACTGAGGAAAGGACTCTGGAAATTTTTGCCTTGACCCCCAGTTCCACTTTCTGCTTCGATGTGTTATGATGTGAAGTTGTCTACCACAGGCCCTGCTGCTGCCATGCCTGCCCCACTGCCATTATGGACTGTGATCCTCTAACTGTAAGCCCCCAATAAATCATTACTCATTTAAGTTTGTTTAGGTCAGTTTTTCTGTTACAGTGACTCCCCAGCAGACTAAAACACCTAGTGTATTACTTTCCATATTCCTACTCCAACTACTAAGAAGTGCACAAATTTAGGATATTATTTGGTTTCATACAAGTCTATTTAGAGAGCAGAAATTTGCTAAATATTTTCAAGAACTCCTATATATATCTCCTTACCTTTTGCCTTTTGTGAATAGAATATTTGTACATATCATTATTTTTTTTTCTCTTAAACATTCTCTAATTTCATTCTCCAAACCTGTCTTTGATGACCTGTATAACACTGCTTGTGAAAACAATGACCACAAAGCTCAGTATAATCAGGAACAAAAGAGAGCTGCTGTGTCTGGAAAATTAGTTAAAATATAATTTCAAAATTAATAAAATATTGCCAGGCACAGTGACACATGCCTGTAATCCCACAGATTCAGGAGGCTGAGGCAGGAGGATGGTAGGTTTGAGACCAGAGACAGCCTGTACTACTTAGTGAGACCCTGTATTAAAATAAAAAAAAGAGGATGAGAGAGTGGCTTAGTTGTGGAACACTTACCTAGCATACATGAGGCCCCAAGTTCAAACCCCTAGTACTACTAAAAAACAATGATAAAAGACAACAAAACAATAAAGAGGATACTGGTAGGGCCTCTTAACTTCATTAATAACATAAAATGAACCTTTACCCTAAACATCAATAAGAAAAGGAATTAAAAAATCTGATATGTATGTTGCCTTATGCCTATGTTACACAAACTAGAACCTATTTAACTTAGAATACCTGTTTTTTTATAAATACAACTTGATATATTTTTCTCTTTACAAAACTTAATTTTTTTCCCCATTTCTCTTCTCCCATTTCTCTACTCAACATATGCCTGGAAAAATTTCTGGAGCACAAGTCATAGTTACAAAATGGGTCAGGTCTTCTCTATATGGTCACATCTTGTGGGGAATAACTAGAGTCTTTTGAGGGCTTGTTAACACAGGTTGTCATTTTTAAATTATGATGTCAATGCACTAAATGATAACCTAGTACCCTGATTAAATGAATATAAATCTAAAATGCATTTTCTTTACTAGGAACAATTTATGTACCATATTTCATTGGTTCATAATTCAATTTTTCATATTAATGTCATCTTATATATGGTGATTGAGGACATTTGCTGAATGGGAGATGAAAAGCCCTTTCTATTCCAAAGTACCAGCCCTGGATATTGCCATGTGTCTCTGCAACATACTCTAGAGAGACCACAGTTGTTCTGCATTTAAGTCATAGGCTAAGCTGGGCACAGAGGCATATGCCTGTAATCCCAGTGACTCAGGAGACTGAGGTAGGAGGATCATAAATTCTTGGCCATAGGCAGCCTACATAACTTAGTGAGACCCTGCCTCAAGATAAAGAGTAAAAAGGGAATAGGAGTGCTGCTCAGTGATAGAGCAATCAGCTGCCATGCATAAGGCCCTGGGTTCAACCCTAGAGGATAGCAAAAAACAAAACAAAACAAAACAAAACAAAAAACAAAAAGGTCGACTTGGGATGAGACTCTTATCCTTTTCTGCTAAAGTTAAAGTTCATTGGTATGGGATCATGACAGGGAATGAAATTCTCCTCGCATTGTCCTAAAAAAGAGGAGCCCCTGAAGGTCTGACTTTTCTAAAAAGGCAGCTATAGATCTAGTGATAAACTCTAGATGATGCCAAAATCAACCAGAGGAAACCCCAGTTTGACAAAGAAGATGAAGTCTTGGTGTCTCTTGTCCTTGGAATGATCATTCAAAAGTTAATCATTTGAAGTAGCTGAACAAAAGCATTAAATGGGAATGTCTCAATGAGGGACAATTATAGGTAAAACAAGTTCCTACAGTATCCTGTTCACCACTTCATGTACATGATACATTTGTGTGCATATCTGACCACTGAAATCACCTTTATATCATTTTGCACATGTGTTATGTAAAATTTATGATTCAAACTAAATTTGAACTGGAAACTACAATGGTGTAGAAAACAAAAGATGCAAAGCATCTTCTAAAGAACTAGACTTCAACAATCACTGGTAGAAATAAAAAATAACTTTGTATGATGAAAAGGTATGCTCTAAATAGCCCTAAAAATGATCATCTAGATCTGAGAAGAAGGAAGACATTGTAGTAAAAACCTCCCAGACTGGAAATAGCGGATCTGGCAAAACCCAGGCTTACCACCTCCTTGCTCTCTGATGTTTGACAAGTTCTGGAAGATTTCTGCATCTCATTTTCCTCCTCTGTTACAATAGCTAATGTCAATAGTTGCCTCATCAAATGGTGTGAAGAATACATCAATTAATATATATAAAGGACTTCAAGAATGTGTGGCATGTAATAACCATCTAATATTATTATGTCTGATATTATTCTCTTTTTTCTCTTTTTTTTACTATCTTCCTAAATAATATACTAAAACAAAACAAATCAAAAAGCATAAGTATCAGGCCACAACAGTGGCTTCCTGACAAAACCCTGTCATTTGCTTTAACACAAATGAAACTGGATGACATGTTAAGTGAAATAAGCCAGTCACAAATAAAAACAATGCATGATCATATTCATATGTGAAAGTTTAAAAAACCAGTTGATTGCATAGAAGTAGAGAGTAACATAGTAGTTAACAGAAAGTAGAATGCATGAAATGAGGGAGGGATAAATGGAGGTTGGTTACCAGGTAGAAAATACAGCTAGATACAAAGAATGCATTGTTCTAGTATTCTATTGCACAGTGGGGTGATTATAGTTAACTATAGTTCATTGTATACTTCGAAATAGCTAGAAGGATTTTGAGTGTTCCCAACACAAGGAATGATAAATGTTTGAGGTGATAAATAGGTTAATTACCCTGATCTGATCATTACACATTGTATACATGTATGGAAATATCATGTTACAACCCATAAATATGTGTAATTATTATTTATAATTAAAAAATAAAAATGCACATGTGCACAGTTTCAACAGTTGGGGTAGGGGGCCAACAGGTGGCCCTGGTATGGAGTTCCTCAGTAAGAGAGGGTCACCAACAAGGATGACAATAGTAGGGTCAGTGAGCAACTGGAGCCCACAAGTTTTAATGTTAGTTATGTTCACATAAGTAAGACATTTGAAATTTCAATAAGGATAATAGCAATGGCATCTTAAACTAGAACATTTATTTACTAAATGTCATATTCTATAGGTTATACTAGAAATAACTTAGGTCTCAAAACATGTTAACTCTAAGATAAAAACCATTTCAATATAGCAGGATAACAACAGTATAATATAACAACAGGCCCCCAGGAGCCTATTTAGCTATATTAATTCATCTGTTATCACAGAAATTTCTTTTAGGAAGAAGTACATTTTCCTCTCAAGTAATTAGAAATTTCTGAAATTATGCAAAATATTATGAAAAGCATAAATTGTAAAAGTTACCTGTTCACTTCTTTAAACATGAGTTTGGAGTAACAAAAGGATATTGTTGTTAGATGCTGACAAGTTGGATCCAACTCATAGAGATCCTCACAGGGTTTTTGATGGTTGATTGCTTTTGGGAGTGGGATGTCTCATCCTTCTCCCGCTTTTGCAGTGCTGAGGATTGAACTCAGGGTCTCAGAGAACATAGAGCAGCACTCTACCAACTGAGCTAATCCCCAGCCCCTAAAGGATATTGTCATTCTTAAAGAAATTCTCTTGTCCTGTGCCAAACTTCATCCCTTTTCACCACCATTAATTTTCCTGAGATTGTATTAAATATCAAAACAAGGCAGAAACTAGGAAACTGAATTACTGGAATCATAAAACATTATAGGAAAGTAATTTGGCTTCACTTAGGGCTCTGTTGGCAAATGGAGACACTATCATTTTAAAGAGTGCTTTTAATTTCATACGTGGGTACATAGGTGAAAGAAAGAATTGACATTTGTTAAGTTCTTCTGCATTAACAAAACTAGGAAAAAAGCAATTTTTAAATAGAAATTGACATTGTTCTATAATTTTCTGAGCCTTTTGAATCAAAGCAAACTAATGTCTATAAGAAAATTTTTAATATTTTGATTATTCATTTATTATCAAATCATATTGAAAGGACCCTAGTTCCTATGAAATATTTGCTTTCCTTTTGCTTCCCTCTTTTGAAAGGCTGATTAATCAGAATAGTTTTTTATTTCAAAATGTAACAGGAAAATTGTCATTGAATTTCACCATGATATCATCCACTGTACAAATTGTCATTGATTGCTTTAGCTTTATATGATCCATTTCATTAATATGGTGTCAAAAGTTGTTGTTAGGTGCCATCGATTCAGGTCTGACTCATAGCAACCCTATGTATAACAGAATGAAGCACTCTGACACTGTACCATGCCAGTCACTATTATCAGTGCTTTTCTGTTACTCATCGGGTTTTCAAAAGCTGATTGTTTTGGGAGTGGGCTGCCAGCACCTGGTATTCCCAGGCTGTCTTCCACCCAAGTACTAACCAGGCCAAGCCCATTTAGCTTCTGAGATTAGACAGGACTTGATGTCCAAGTGGTAAGGCTACAGATGGTGATAAAATTTGTTGTTGTTAGGTGCCATGAAGTCGGGTCCGACTCATATTGACCCTCAGTGTTTTCAATGGCTGATTGTCTAGGGATTATTTTGGGAGTGGATTGACACATCCTTCTCCCATTTTTGTGGTGCTGGGGATAGAACCTGGGTCCTCAGAAAGTGCAGAGGAGCACTCTACCAACCGAGCTAAACTCAACCTGGTGACAAAACTTAGGCAAGCTTTATTTAGAAAATAATCTCAGTATGACAGTGAAGATCTAAATTCCATTCACTGTTTGTAAGCATTGCTTTCCAGTGTGTCCCTATACTCTTTTTTTTTCTTTTTTTCAGTACTGAAAGATGAACCCAGGGCCTCACGCTTGCATGTTTTGCAAGTGCTGAACCACTGACCTGCACCCCCAGCACCCCTCCCCTTTTTTTTTTTTAGTTTTGGAGACAGGGTCTTGCTAAATTATGCAGATTGCCCCTGGTCTCAAACTTGTGATCCTCTTGCTTCTGCTGCTGGAGTCGCTGGGATTACAGGTGTGCACCTCCACGCCCAGCTTCTTTATACTCTACTCTAAATCAAGCCACATTTTCTCTGCTCATAGCTTCTGAAATCACCTCTTAATTTGTCTCCCTGGGCAAAAGACTGAGTATTTACAACTGCCTCAAACTCATATTTTGAAAGCCCAGATCCCAATGTAATGGTATTAGGAAGTGGTGTCTTTGGGAGACCATTAGGTCATGAGGGTGAAGCCTTCATGAATGGGATTAGTATTCTTATAAAGAGACTCAGAGTGCTTCGTTGCCCCTTCCACCATGTGAGGTTACAATGAGAAGGTGTCATTGGTGAATCAGAAAGCAGACTTCCACCAGATATGGAATCCGCCACCATTCTGATCTTGGACTTCCACGTCCCAGAACAAGCCTTTCTGCATCACCTCCTTCTATTTTGGGCTGAGTTTCTAATTATGTCTCTAATTATGTCATTAGTCTGCAATTTTATGGTTTTATGTAAAATTGCAGAATAGTGAAAAGCTTTTCATCTCATCATCTTCAGATAATAATTATAGTTTATAGTCTCCATTTATTTTTCTCTCTTACGTATATACATTTAGGTATTTACAGAGATAAATGTATATTGTTGTTAAGTGTTGTTGAGATGGGTCCAAATCATAGTGACCCTCATAGACTTTTCAAAGGACAATTGTTTTGGGATTGCTTTGGGAGTGGATTACCACATTCTTCTCCTATTATTGTGGTGCTGAGGGTTGAAACCAGGTCCTCAGAGACTGTGGAGCAGTGCCCTACAAACTGAGCTAAACCCCAACCTGTATACATATATACAGGACCTGCAGCCTCAGCCATGTGGCATTTGATCCCGTCAGATCTCAGAAGCTAAGAAGGGTCGGGCCTGGTTAGTACTTGGATGGGAGACCACCTGGGAACATCAGGTGCTGTAGTACTGGGAGTGTGATGGGCAACCCACTCCCCAAATCAACCCACAGTTGAAAACCCTATGAACAGTGGAGAAGCACTGACAATAGTGTTTCTCTGTTGTGCACAGGGTCACTATGAGTTGGATACCAACTCTACGGAAACTAACAACAACAACAACATATATGTGTATGTGTATGTATATGTATATATATACACACAGAGATGTGTATATATACATATATGTGTATATATACACATATATATGTACATATGTATGTGTGTATATATATGTATGTATATGTATGTATGTATGTATGTATATATATATATATATATATATATATATATATATACCGATCTGCACTTTCTGAGGACACAGATTTGATCCTCAGCACCCTAAAAATGGACAAAGTATGTGGCAGGCCACTCTCAATAACAATCTTGAAACAATAAGCCATTGAAAACTCTGTGAGGGTCACTATGAGTTGGACAAGACTTGAGGGCACCTAACAACAGCATATATATATTATATATTATATATATATTATATATATGCATGTATATATATGCGTGTATATATATGCGTATATATATATATGCATGTATGTGTATATATATATATTTATTTATATTTGCTAGAGATTGAATTCAGGGCACTGGAGATTGAATTCAGAATTTAGGGTCTTGTGTATGATGGGCATGTGCCTTATCATTGAGTTATACTCTTAGCCCTCAGGAAGGTTTTCATTCTGTGAATAACCCACAATTTTTCAGAGCAATAGTTGGGAAAATGAGACTTGTCCAAATTGTCGTGATCT
>VMDO01039256.1:0-12799 GCA_007922755.1 Pedetes capensis
GCGACAAAGTTTCCCGGGGGCTTTACCTTCCTTTTTACTGTAAGTGTTTATTTCCTTGTGCTGCCTAGGAGCACTTACTGACTGTCACCATTAGTCAGCGCTAATGCTGGGCAACTGTTAGAAGAGAGGCGAGGAAGAAAGTGGTGGAGGCTGTGCACGCAAGGTCCTGTGAAGAGTCACACGTGCAGGCTGCTGTGGAAGTGGAGAAGATGCATTGCCACCAGGTTGCTTCCTGGCAGGTGCTGCTGCAGGTTGGCCCAGACAGTGGGCTCAGGATGTGGGGGGGCGGGGTTTGAGGGGGCAGGAGAGATATGATGAAGTTTTCCTTTTTTGTGGTTGCCGAGGTCGGGATATTCTTGGGTCAAATTTGGGCCTCTGTGTAACATCCTGTGTCTTTGGCACTGTCACTCCATTTTCTAATGGCTGTTGGTCTGTGTGGGGCTTATTTCTTCTTGTTGTTATGCCTTTTTTAAAAGGTTATGCAACCAACTCCTATGCCGACACCCCAAAGATTTCCCCAAGTGCTGTAGGGACTAAGTGGCCCACGACCTGCTTCTGGCCACACCTAGTACTTTGAGGATACCTCATGGTTCACTGTGAACATTACATATGAAAATAGCTTCCGTTCCAACGCATTAGGTATAGACTCACCCGGGTGCATTGGCACCCCAGGCACTTGGCCACACGGAAGTGTCTCCTTAAGTTTTGTGGCGATATTTTGGAATGAAGCATGTGGAGTGCCCTGTTGGGAGAGACAGAGGCCGGGAAGTTTACCCCAGCCCAGCCTGGGAGAAGTAAAATGCACCAGCAGCAGCCTTGGTGAGACCTGGGGCAGTGCGGCTGAGTCTCTGCCCAGGCCTGGCTGGAGACTAGAACTCACACAGGGAGGCCCAGAACTGATGGGAAAAGTCTATTCTGGTTCCCCACGGCCCCATTCCCACATCAGCCCGGTACATTCGGCATTAATTGAGCCCCTACAGCTGGAGTAGGAGGTGATCAAGACGCTGCCCCTAATGTTGCCCATTCAACAGACAGTGACCAGGAGCTGCCAACCCGGGAGAAGGTGTCCAGGGTCTGTAAGCACCAGGAGACACCAAGCCTCAGTGGAGAAAACTCCCGTCACAGCAGCAGTGCTAAGGAACATGGGCTGTAATCTGAGGGCAATCAAGAGTCCCTAGAAGGCTTTTTACAAGGGTGGATCAGGAGATTTGCAATTTGTTTTTTGCAGAAAAATGTAAAACTTTATTCCAAGAATTTTATGCTCAAATTTCCAATATCAAGACTGTTTGCATGCTTTCCCCTTGTCTTCTTCACTGAAACTGCTGGCCCTGCTTCACCTGCTTCTGACATTTTAAGGGGCTTTACACTTGGTAGAATTTCCCCATCTCACATCAGGACCTTTTTGTCTGAGCCAATTTCTGTAGAGCAGCTTCGAGGTCAGGCCCTTGACCCTCAGGTGCTGCCCCACCTTTTCTCTCTTGACCAGGTGTGGTATCTGACTTTCAGGGTAGATTCTTTTGCTGAGCTTGCTTATCATTGGACTGCTGAAAAACGAAAGGTTCAACTGGACAAGAAGACTTCACCGTCTTCTCCACCTTTGGATTTGGACCTTGATCTTCTTTCCTGCTCTTATTTCACAGGGCTGAGTCTCAGCTGGTGAGAAAGAATGAAGAGAGACATGTGCTTCTCCTGGCACAGTGCTGCTCCCAGAAAGCCCGGCACATACACAGGGGAGGCTTGCATTTCCAAACTGTAACACTATTGAAAACAGATTGGCAAAATTTTAGATTTACAGGTTGGTAAATTAACGCAAGTGGCTTGTGAGGGCAGATAAGACTATTCTTAATCACACGTGGAGTAAATTTTAAGCCATAACAACAACAACAACAAAAGTAACCTGTATTCTATAATCTAATCTGCACCCTTTCAGCAGTTTTAGAGGCCTACACAATCAGACGTGTGTTGGAATCAAGTGTCAATTGGGTTAGTGTGATGGGAAAATATAGGAAATCTCTGTATCTTGTGCTCAATTTTGGTGTCAACCTAAAGCTGCTTTTAAAAATTAAGTCTGAAAAATAATTGCTTTAATAAGTTGAGGTTTTTTTTTTTTTTTGTACTGAAGGAGAGATGACAAAACACCAGGAAAATCATAAAGCCAATGAGTTATTAAGATAACTCAAATCTGAAAAACAGCCACCTAAATTAAGGCAAAAGCATGCACCAGAAATCTAAGTAGAGATCATCTGAGAGGCTTCGTTCTTGAGAACTATCCATTTAATAAAGAAACAGGATCACCAGCAAGAAAAGTGGTTCACCTGAAGAGGAGCAAGGTGTTTCTCAGCTACACTGGCTGAGATGCAGAGGGTGAGGAAACGGAGGACGCATGCGCAACCGCGGTGGGCGGAGCAGGGTGACAGAGCGAGCTGTTTGTTGGCTGGAGCCCAGCGTGAAGAGCCATTCCGTAGCTGAGTGCTCAGAGCAGCAGGCAAAACTACTGGGCACATTGGTGCAACCCCAGCGGCCTGGGCGGCGTAGCGCGAAAGGCTGTGTCCAAACAGCTAGCACCGTTGATTCAGCTCCCCATGGCTGATCACAAGCTGAAAAGGGGAACCAGCCTTGACTTGTTCCTGCTCTAGAAGGATAATCAAGTTTCCTAGACCACGTTCAGAAACAGATGGCTTCTTCTAACAGTTCTTTGTATGTTAAGGATATACAGCCAGGAATGGTTGTGCACACCTGTAATCCCAGTGACCCTGGAGGCAGAGGCAGGAGGATCACAAGTCGATGCCAGAGGCAGCCTGCTTAAGGAGATCTTGTCTCTAGGTAAAAAAACAAACAAAAAATAAACAACAACAACAACAACAACAACAAAAAAAAAACAAGGAGGGGGCTGGGAGTGCAGCTCAGTGGTAGAACACGTGTAAAGTATGCACATGGGCAAGACCCTGAGTTCACCCGTGTACCGCAGGAAAAAAAAAAAAAAAAGATATAGAGATACTAGGTAATATACAGGGACATCTCATAAATGCATAAACCTTAATTCATGTTCATAAATTTAAATTTATAGAAGGCAAACGTTAACAGTGATTATTATTATTATTATTTTTTTGGTGCAGTGGAGGTAACCCAGGGCTTCACCCATGCTAGGCACGTGCTTTACCACTGAGTTATGCCTCATCCCCCTAATTTTTATTATTGATATAATACATGCTAATGTCTGAAAATTAGAGATGTAGAAAATTGGAAAAATTTAAAAGGGGAAATAGAAAAATTTTAAAATAGGTTACTATTTTAAATGTTTAAGTTTGAAAATAACCTTTCGCTGTGCCAGTTGTTAGGTATGTCCTACTTGGTATCTGACTCGGTGACCCTACATACAACAGGTGAAACAGTATTGTTAGTACTTCTCTGCTATTCACAGGGTTTTCAAATGACTGATTGTTTTCTTGGAGTGGGTTGCTGGGTCCTTCTCCCAAGCCTACAGCACCTGGTGTTCCCAGGTGGTCTCCCATCCAAGCACTAACCAGGCCCATTCCTGCTTAGCTCCTGAGATCTGACAGGATCTGATGCCACAGTGGTACACCTGCAGGCGTTCCCTGGGCTAGAGGTGTAGCTTAAAAATAGAGCACTTGCCTACCACACACAAGGCCCTGGGTTCCATTCAACATTGCAAATAAAAAGACAACAGGCCAAGTGATGGGTAGCGGTTGTCACTGGGGAGTCCCTCCATACTGCCGCTGTGGTCCCTGCCACCTCAAGGCCCAGTTCCTTCACCAGCACCAGCCAATACCCTCCAGGGGCAGCCTCTACACCACAGCCTACAGGCAGCTCTTCAGAGCTGGCCTTGTCTCTGGTGGGGAGAGACCTTTGACAGTGAGCCCCCTCCACGGTGGGCAAGGCGAAGAAGGCGCTCAGTGCAGGGCTGTTGCTGCTGAGCTGGCAGAAAGTGGAAGGTTGGCAGGAGAACTTTCATAGCAAGAGGAAGAAACACTGGACAGGCTGATTGCTGTTGGGGAGGAGGCCATTGCCCAGCAAGACACTGCCAATGAGCTGCTCAAGGACGCTGTCATCGCAATCAAATGCTTGGTGACAGCAGTTGAAGAGGCAACTGGTGCTTCTCAGGGCTTCAAAAATTGCCTCAAAGGTTAATTTTGAATCCCCATATCTAGGAACTGATTGTGAGAGGATGTATCTAAAGTGGTGGAAGTTTTCATACAGCCCTTGCCTTCTGGTATCTGCAGAGTAGTGGTAGCACACTTGTGAGGTTCTTTCCCCAAGATTCTCCTCTCATCAAAAAACCTTTTGTAAACGTGAAGTGTGGCCTCATGGAAACACACGGTGCCAAGTCCGAGAGAGCTAGTTTGTCCTGGCTTCCTCACTGATGTTGGGGAATTTCCTTTACCTCTCTACGACAGCTTCCTGAAATGTAAGATGGGCATAGATAGTAACTCCTGTCCTGCCTACCTCACAGCATTGTGAGGATTGAACGGCTGATAGATGTGAAAGTTTTAAAGCACTATACATGTGTAATTACTAAATACATGTGACCTTGGCTGAGGCAAGGCTAGGGTGAGCACATTAGTTTACAAGGCACAGAAGTGTGGTTGTAACCTTGATGTCATTGTTTGAAGTTTTACTAGTTTGATTTGACTGCTTTATGGAGTCTGAGATCCTAATTTTTAAAACATCCCTCTGTGGCTATTAGACCATGCACAACATGTATTTGTATCTTTGTCTCTTACGTTTTACTGCTGTATCTCTGACATATCTATTAGTAAGCACTGTTAATAGTCAAACAGCTTTCTCTCCATTTTTCTAGTCCTTCATCTTCAATCAAGATAAGGCTATAAGGGGAACCACAGTGGTTAACACTTCATGTTGGCAATCTTTCATATGGTGAAATATGGGCTATTTTATTATAAAATTGCAAATGTAAAGCAATCCCAAGATAGAAAAAAAAAACAAAATTTCTCTATTGAAAAAGATATTTATGCTTAATGTGAAGAATTTGGAAAATGGAAAAGTGTAAAGAAAACCATTTTTTTAGCCAGGCATTGTGGCACACACCTGTAATCCCAGCACCATGGAAGCCTGAGGCAGAAGGATGGTGATTTCAAGGCCAGAGGCAGCCTGCACAATTTAGGGATACCCTGTCTCAAAATAAAGAATAAAGAAGGGGTGTGGGTGCATGGTGGAGCGCTTGCCTAGTATGCGTGAGGCCCAGGGTTCTGATAGGAAAATCTGGCAGGGCAAGGGTCCACAGATGTGAGAGAAGGCATTCTGACCTATAGAGGAACAGGTTTATGGGGGCAAGTAAGGAGGGGGGAGGGTATGGGACAAGAAGCCACCAGGTAGCAGTGTTAGAGAAGGGAGATGCGTAAGATAGGTATCGCTTCTTGGAGCTCCTCAAGGCTGGGGCTTGTATAGGACTGAGAAGGCCTTTATCTTACCATTGGCAGGGAACGTTTCCTTGGAGGAAAGGAGGGAAAAGGGATGTAAAATTGAGAGATTTGTGTTTCTATATTTGGTCGTCAGGTGATCTGGGTTATCTCAGGACCTTGGAGCTCTGTCAGGGGAGGGTCCCTCTATTCTCTCACATTCAAGCCCCTTGTACTGAGGAGGGGAGAAACAAAGTCTTAGGTGGTGATTATTCTCATCAAAATAATTCATTGCAGCATTTCTTTACATTTTACCATCTATTTTCTCAAATATTTAAAATATGATCAACTCTTATGCAGCTCTTTCAGGCTAACTTTTTGGGTAAGGTGTCAAGCTAACTTTTTGGGCATGTTATAAATTAAATTACTAACTAAAAAGCTTTTCTTTTTCTTTTCTTTTTGCAGTGCTGGGGATGGAACCCAGGGCTTTACACATGCAAGGCAAGTGCTCTACCACTGAACTCCACCCCTAAGGATCTGATACCACCTGAGTAGTGGTCCCAAAAGGGGGAACTCCTCAGCGCAGGCAGCAGATCTGCCTACTGTTGTGGACAATAGGTGGGCTGACTACTGGCCTACAACAGCTCACTTTGTCAGTTGTAAATTTGTTCTTGATCAAAGTGTTCATATTGCACAGTGGCAGAATCTAGATCATCCAGTCAGTGTTCATTTTCAGTTGCTGCAGTGTAGGAGAGTCTGTGACTTCAGGGAACTTGGATGGAGGTCTGCAGCACAGAGCAGGGTGGCACTGAGGGGTTGATTCCCACATCACACCACTGTCCACAACCTTCACTGGAATAGAAATTGCCGAATAGAGCAATTGGAATAGAGCCTTCACTGGAATAGAGCCTTGCCTCGCCTCGCCTCTCCTCGCCTCTCCTCTCCTTTCCTTTCCTCTTTGTCTCTCTTCTTTCTCTCTCCTTCCTTCCTTCCTTCGTTCGTTCGTTCGTTCCTTCCTTCCTTTCTTTCTTTCTCTTTCCCTCCCCTCCCTCCCTTCCTCCCTCTTTTCCTTCCTTTCTCCCTTTCTGTGCTGAGATGGAATCCAGAGCATGCTAAGCAAGCATTCTACCACTGAGCCCCATCCCTGTCCAAAATCCCTCTCTCTCTCTCTCTCTCTCTCTCTCTCTCTCTCTCCTTTTCTTTTGTTTTCTTTTTTAGGTAGGGTCTCGTATGTAGTCTAGCCTGGCCTTGAATTTGAGCTCCTGCTAGCTCAGCCTCCTGAGTCCTGGAGCTACAGTCATGCACCACCACACCCAGATCAGATCCTTTATTTTCAGAACATGTAATTATGCTGAGCTGGTGGCAAACTCCTGCCTTAATGAGATGCCTGTGTTGTTCTTTTACAGACTCATTTCTTGGGGCCATATAAGACCCTTTAGTTGTCCTAGCTCTGAGAACCCTTAACGGGTAACTTGAATTATGTGTCTGTCTTTTCTCTGGACCTCCAAGCTGTGTGAGGACAGTGGGCATATTGGATACATCTCTGTGTTCCTTGAGATTAATACAGTTCCACATTACAGAGATGCTAGGGCTTACAACAGCTTTTGAGCAGCAGTAGATGGAATTAAACTGAACTGAATCAAAGTGCTCAATGTTTGACACTCTTAACTATTTTTTTCACAGAAAGATATTCTTACCTTCTTGAGGGGCTTTTGCTTGTTATTTTGTGGTGCTGGGGATCAAACACAATGCCTTGCATATGTTAAGTAAGCACATGCTCTTCCATTGACCTACGCCATCCAACCTCCTAAGGATATCCCCCAATTCTTAGCAGTAACTTCAGCTCTGTTTTAATTCTGGTAGAATTTAAATCAGAGGTCTGCCACCATGCATTCTCCCCTGCTGGGTAGTGGTTCTCTAGGAACCAGAATGTGGTTTTAGGTCTCATAGGAAAAGAAAATCATTGGAAATGGAAATTTAATCTCCTTGTTTTTGAGCTGGCTTTAGTACGAGATATGAAATAAAGCTGGAGGAAAGAAGAGACTCTTGCAAAATAATGGAACCTAGGGTCTTATGCATGCCAGGCAAGCCCTCTACCCTGAGCTGCACACCCAGTCTCAAGTTTTTGACACACAAGGAAGGATAAACCTTTAAAGAAACATTAGTCCAACCTTCTCATTTTACAACTGAGGAAATTGATACCCTGAAAGAACACTGGTTTGATTAAGGTGGCTTGCTTAGTGAATAACAGGTAGCAGAACTCAGCATTCTTCATTCCTGACTCTTGGGCTTTCCCACAATACCTTATTGCCTGTGAGCAGAAAACTCACTGTCCATATCTATTTCATACATCTTCTAGCTTATTTAAAACTGTTCACCATCCTGGATGGCACAGCATCTGTCTAGAATCACTATGCCCTCACTCTTCCTTTGGCAAAGACTGCTAACTGTCCTCCACATTCCCTGCTTATTCCATCTTCAATGTTCTCCAATAGTTTAGATTTTTTGTTTTTGATATTCTGTTTGGAATAAATAATATATTTTCCTCTCACCTCTATCCACTAGCAACTCAGATCACCTTCCTTAGGTGGATAATGTTAAAAATGGCATTTTAATAAAATCTGTACCTATGAAAATAAGTGTTCATATTCTGCCAGACCTTTAAATTTGGATACTGCTTATTTCATATGCTTTGTTAATTTCTAAGGAGTTTGGAGGAGTTTGTATGAATTCCTTGATTAAGATACAATTTGTAAGTTTCAAAAGTATGACAAGCTCTGGGAAGAGGCTGTAGTCCAGTGGTAGAACACTTCCTTAGCGTGTGAAAGGCCCTGGGTTCAATCTCTAGCACTGGAAAAAAAATAGGAAAAAAAAAAAAAAAAAAAAAAAAAAAAAAAAAAAAAAAAGGATAAGAAAAAGAAAAAAAGAAAAAGAAAAAGAAAAGAAAAAAGAGGACTTCAGAACACACTAAAAATTTATTGTTGTTGTTTTTAGATAGGGTCTTATATGTAGCCCAGGCTGGCCTTGAACTGTTGATCCTCCCCTGTCAGCCTCCCATGTGCTGGGATTACAGGCATGCACCAAAGAAAAGGTAAGGGCTGGGGATGTAGCTTAGTGGTAGATGCTTGCATGAGTAATACCCTGGGTTCAATTCCTAGCACTTCAAACAACAATAACAACAGAAAGTGAGTCTGGGCTGTTCTTCAAAGCTGTCCTCAGGAGTGTGGTGGGCAGAAGAGCTACTATAGAGCTATTACAGCCTCTATCCAGGCTGCTGGCACACTGTCTCCACTCTTCTGGAGACATTGGAGCCTCACTTGAAACAAGGATTTATTCCATTTCTTTGCTTTAAAACATAAGAGATCTATAATCCAGCATGGAGGAGGCTGAGGCAGGAGGATGATGTGTTCTAGGCCAACTTGGGCTGTGTCACAAGACCCTGCCTCAGCAACAAACAATTTGACAAATATTAAAGGGTGGGGTCTGGAATTGTGCCTCACTGATACAGCATGTGCCTAACATGTTCAGGACCCTGGGTTCAATCTTCAGCATGGCAAACAAATTAAATGAAAAAGTCAAATAAATAAAATTTAAGGGGTATCTGACTCATTTCCCTTGCTTCAGACTGCATGACCTAGACAGCTTCCTGCATCTACTTTTGCCATTTCTTTTCAACAATTGCTCTGCCTTCCCATAGTTGCCGACCTCATCTGGAACCTCCTTACCTCATCCCTGCCCTGTGCAAGGATCTTGAAATAGCTTCAAGATCTCAGTGTGTCTCTCATAAGACCTTCCTGGCCCTAGGCCCAAGGTGTTTCCTACTCTCTCCTAACAAACACTGAATGCCCCGGATACCCTTTTCTAGTCCATCCCACAAGCAAGCCTGCGGGATCCTGCCTCTGCCTGTCGCTTTGTTTATGCTGTTCCCCAATTCTGATATGTCTTTCTGCCTCTTCCCTGGCTAGTTCCCTGGTAGTTTAAGTTCAGCTCAGCCTTCAGCTTCACCAGGAATTTTCCTCCACGAATGAAGGACAATAGTTGCTCCCCTTCTAGCATCCCATAACACTTAGATATATGGAGAATCAAGGTGCTGAAAGGAGGCTTGGAGATCAACACAATCAAAGCATTGATTTTACCTAATGAGGAAAAAGGCTCAGGCAGCTAATTAAGGGATCTATCCAAGGTTATTCATCAGGAAGTGGTGGAGCTGGGGAAATAATTGAGACCCTCAAGTCCTGGACCAGTGCTTCTTTCATTATAGTATACCATGTCTCTTCCACATGGCTTTACATTTTGTAGGAATTTGATTTTATCAGGTTTTTGTTTTGGTTTTGTTTTTTTGGGACAAGTTCTCACCATGTAGTTCAGGCTGGCCTTGAACACACCATCCTCCTGCCTCAGCCTCCTGAGGGCTGGGATTACAGGCGTGCACCACCGTGCCTGGCTCCCTGCTTATATCATATATATTTGTTTCCTGGAACAAAGTTATAGCTCCCTACATTCACTGCAAGTCTCTCTTAAAACTGTACCTTTTGCTACTTTGATATTCTCACAGCAAATCTTTCACACTTAAAGTTCCTTCAGTGTATTAAGATAATTTTCTTTTGTGTGTGTGGTATTGGGGATTGAACCCAGGGCCTTGCACTTGCATGCTCTGCAAGTGCTGGACCACTGAGCTGCACCCTCAGCCCATTTTTTTACTTTTTGAGACAGGGTCTCACTAAGTTACGCAGACTGCCTCTGGTCTTGAACTTGCGATCCTCCTGCCTCAGCCTCCCAATATGATAATTTTTTGATATAACTCTGTTCTTTATGGCAGAATAAAACTCCATGGTGTATATCAACCACATTTTCTTTATCTACTCATCTGTTGATGGATGCTGAGGTTGATTCTGTATCTTGGCTATCGTGAAAAATGCCACCAGCAACGTGGGTGGGCAGGTATCTCTGTGGTTTGTTGACTTAGATTCCTTCAGAAATATGCCCAGGAGTGGAATATTTGGGTCATATGGTAGTTCTATTTTAGTTTTTTGAGGAATCACCCTATTTATTTCAATAGTGGCTGCACTAACTCATTCTCGCCAGCAGTGTGTAAGAGTTCCTTTCTCCCCACATCCTTGCCCCCATTTGTTGTTTGTTTTGTTGATGGTGGCCATTCTGACTGGGGTGAAATGGAAGCTCCATGTAGCTTTGATTTACATTTCCCTGATGGCTAAGGATGTTGAATATGTTTTCATATGATTGTTGCCCCTTTGTATTTCTTCTTTTAAGAACTGTCTGTTAGCTGGGCGCGACGGTGGTGCATGCCTGTAATCCCAGTGACTCAGGAGGCAAGACCCTGTCTCAAAAAGTGAAAACAAAACAAAAAAAAAAAGGCTGAGAGTGCATTCAGTGGTACAGCACTTGCAATGCATGCAAGCATGAGGCCCTGGGTTCAACCCCCAGTACAAAAAAAAAAAAAAAAAAAAAAAGAAAGAAAAAAAAAGAACTGTATGTTCAATGCATTTATCCATTATTTGATTAGATCCCTTGCTTTTTTGTTCTTCATTTTTTGAGCTCTTTATATATTTTAGATATTAGAGGTCACCATTTTAAGTGAAATAAACCAGACCCAGAAGAGACAAATACTGCATGTTTTCTCTCATAAGTGGACACTCGGGTTCTTTTTTCTCTTTCCCATGGCAGATGAAAATATGCCCACCTCAGCATTCATTGATTTATTTTTTGTGATTAATATTTTTTTAAAAATCTAAATTGCACACAGTATAATGGGTTTCACTGTGGGATTTTCATATAGTGGCCGCCTGTGCTTTGCAGCTGTTGTCTTCCTCTTCATTGCCTCCCTTTGCCCTGTGTTGTTCCCTTCCCCCTCTTGCTTTCCCTCCCCTCCCTCGCCAGGTGAGTGCCCTTGTATTGTCCAATCTTAGATACATATAATTACATACATTTGTATGTATATATACATATTTTTTTCCTTCTAAGGTAGATCTAGCTTCCACATATGAGTGAAAATGTGGTGTTTCTCTTTTTGAGTCTGGATTAGTTTGCTTAAAATGATGATGTCCAGCTCCATTCATTTTCCTGCAAATGAAGTAATTTCATTCTTCTTCTTTTTTTTGCAGTACTGGGGGTTGAACCCAGGGCCTCGCGCTTGCATGTTCTGCAAGTGCTGGACCACTGAGCTGCACCCCTAGCCCATTTTTTTACTTTTTGAGACAAGGTTTTGCTAAGTGATGCAGACTGTCCCTGGTCTTGAACTTGCCATCCTCCTGTCTCCGCCTCCCAAGCCGCTAGAATTACAGGCGTGCGCCACTGCGCCCAGCTACTCATTCTTCTTTAAGGTGGAATAACATTCCAAAATATATGTCACATTTTTAAAATCCATTCATCTGTCAGTGGACATCTTGTCTAATTCCATATCCTTGCAGTTGTGAACAGTGATTCAATAAACATGGAGGTGTGGGTGTCTCTGGGGTATGATGACTTAGATTCCTTTGGGTATATATGCAGGAGTGGTATAGGTAGATCACATGGTATTTCTATTTTCAGTTTTCTGAGGAACCTCTGTACTGATTCTGGTAATGTCTGTACTAATTTACAGTCCCACCAGCAGTGTAAAAGTGTTCCTTTTTCTCCACCTCCTTGTTAGCATTTGTTGTTTGTTTTGTTGATGGCAGGATTCTGACGGGGGTGAGGTGGAATCTCAGTGTAGTTTTGATTTGCTTTTCCCTGATGGCTAAGACTACTGTACATTTTTTCATGTATTTATTGTTCATTTGTATTTCTTCTTCTTCTTTTATTTTGTTTTGTGGTATTGGGGGTTGAACCTAGGGCCTCGCACCTGCATGCTCTGCAAATGCTGGACCACTGAGCAGCACCCTCAGCCCATTTTTTTACTTTTTGAGACAAGGTCTCGCTAACTTACGCAGACTGCCTCTGGTCTCGAACTTGCGATCCTCCTGCCTCCACATCCGGAGCCGCTGGCATTATAGGCATGCACCACCGCGCCTGGCTTCGATTCCCCATTTCTGAGAAGGGCTATCGGCCAATATAAAACTCCCTGCCTAGAATGGCGCTCAGATGAGGCTGTCTGGGGGGACCAGTGACCCCTCTATGGGGAGAAACTAAGAGCACTTCACCAATTGGTTCACTATGACGCAGGCCACATAAAGACTTTGCACAGCTCTTGGAACACTGTGGTGTTTCCAATTGCTAAAAAGAACAAGTGGAGAATACTACAGGACCTTAGAAAGGTCAATGAAAAAATAGCTAAATGGGGAACTCTCCAGAGGCACTTACCACTCTTATCGGCCATCCCCGCAAACAGTTACATCCTTATTACCCATATCAAGGACTGTTTCTTTTCCATACCACTGCACCCTGGCAACTACCATCAGTTTGCCTTTTCAGTCCCAAAATTC
>VMDO01039257.1:0-12809 GCA_007922755.1 Pedetes capensis
TTTCTATCTTAAACAGAACTGGAACCCAAGGATATATAGAAAAATACTATATAGTAAAAGATAGAGAAGACTGGGATGGGAAACTTAGATGGGAAGGGGGGCAGGGGGGAAACATAGAGGAGGGTAAGGGGTTACCTATATGAATAATGCTTATCAAATTGCATATATGAAAATTGTCACAATGAAAAGCATGTGAAAATGAATCACATTATGATGTACATTAAAAATTTCTAATAAAAAATTTAAAAAAAAATTAGGAGGATAAAATCATATACACAGCTCAGATCATAATAAAAGAAAAAAAATCTAAGAATGGTATTATTATAGATGGTCTAAAAAATGCATGTAATAGTTCTGACAAGGTAAAAATAAAGTTCTCTGCAGGAAAAGTTTCTATCTTAAACAGAACTGGAACCCAAGGATATATAGAAAAATATTACCATAAAAAGACAAGTAAATGGTAGAGATGTCTTTGATGGGGGGTGGGGTGGAATGGGGGGCATGTGTACAAGAGGGTAAGGGGGAACCTATATGAATAATATGCAACAAAATGCATATATGGAAATGTCACAATGAAGTGCCTGTCAGAATTAAACACATTAAGGTGTACATTAAAAATTTCCAATAAAAAATGTTTGAATTTCACCCATCCATGTATTTTATAATCTGCAGTTATTGTAGCAATGATGGTCACCCAAATGGGGAGGATTCCTTTCATATTTTTGCATCAAGGTTTCTTAATTATAAACAACACTGCTGGGTCTGCCTCAATAGGATGTGAGATTGCAATAGATCAATACATATAGAAGTGTTTATTGGCATGGTCATTTGAGACTAATGATACATGGTATTTGTGGCACTGTATTAGGGATTTGATAAATTGTAAAGATAAAAAATTACACTGTGACAGTATAATCTTTATATTCAAATCAAGTAGAGACTAAAGAACCTCAACTGAATATGTGGGACCCATTTGTAACCTTCTGATAATTAAGGCTCATACATACTCCATAATCCTCTGATCCAGATACTAAATGAAGTGAAGCAATGAGGCCACTCACCTGGTCAGTGACTATATCAAAATTATACTTGATGTTTCTTCTCCCTATATCAGAAATCTTTACCTGTGTTCTCTGGAGAAACTGTAGTGAAGCTGTAGTAACCAGGCCCACTGTCCCATCAATGTACGGGGATCAGAAGATGGACTAAAGTGCAAGATAAAGAAAAACAGAAGGAAGAACAGTAATGTTTCTGCTTCTTTGTAAGTCTGTGGGTGGCTGGCTATAGAGCTTGCATTTGAAGTGTGGCTTTTTTGAATTATGTCCTGACTTTCTGGTAATAGTCATACAGTTACTACCTTGATGGCGATCCAAAAATTCTCTCCTTTTATTCCTCATTCAACTGGTCTTGACCTTGCAGGAGAAATATATTAGAGCTGTATTTCTAACACAAAGGATCATTAATGAAACTCAGGCATCTATGTGAAGATGTCATTTGTGTCTTCAGAGTGGTCAGAATCCAGGAAAAGAGCCATATATATCAATATATAATAATAAGACTTTCATAAGAGCAGCAACTAAGATTTTCTGGGCATTAGAGTAGTACAGAGAATGAGTACCCAAGCTAAACCACATAAGTTAGGAAATATTTTCTTAAAAGAGCCACTATCACCATCATCATCAAAATTCATTTGCTAAGACCTAAAACTTATAGTACTATGTTGAGGGCTTATAGATAGGAATATATAGTAGGGATTCCAGTCTTCTGATTCTTCACAAATTAACATGTACATAATGAATTTAAATATAATACAACACTAGAACAGAGATGTTTATGGAAGTGGTACTTTGAATAGAGAATTATATCTAGTAGAAGGCAGATACTTCAGTGTGTGTGTGTGTGTGTGTGTGTGTGTGTGTGTGCATGTGCACATTAGTGCATTTTTGTGCATGCACTCATCTGTTTATTTCTTAGCTCCTTGATCAATCTACAAATAAGTTAATGAAAAATTTTATAGTGTAATAGAGGCCACTTGAAATGGACTAAAACCTTTAATTCATTAACAAAGTCATTGCAGTCACTTTCACGTAGGAATAACTTTTGCTCTATGATGAGCTGATATGCATGTAAGAGAGTCAATGTCACCTTCTAAGTCTCTGGAACAATCTATCCCACTGTCACATTTTTTTAACCATGACATTCTGAAAAAGTGATTGTAACGAACCTAGATGAAACATTCTAGTCAGAGCATGGGCCTCTGGCACATTCCCTTAAGAATTAGCAAATATCTTTAGAAACTTTTAATATGAGATGGAAATTTGGAACAATAGGGTGTGGTATATGTAATAAAACACATTGTTTTAATTAGAATTTAGAAAAGTAACACATATTCAGTAATAAATTGGATTTTATTTTAGAAAAAATGTTGTTTGACCTAAACACCTGCATAAATAATTGTTTTTCTGATTGTAATGCATTTCTGATCATTTGTAGGTCTTTTGCTTTGAGAAATATTCCACCTATTTTATCTATCATATCTATACATATATTATACTTATCTATATCTGTATCCATACTTTGTGTTCAAATTTAAATCAAACACTTAAATGACAGTATTCAATTACATTTCTGTTAGACAGCAACTATAATTTTAACCATGTCTTAAAAAAGTGAAAATGCACATGTTAAAATTACCCTTTAGCCCATGCCTCTGTTCTGCAATTCTTCGATTTCCATTGGGATTGCAGCTGATTAGAAATGAACACATTTGTCTTTTCAATCCTCTAACTTCTCAAATATAAAGACTATAATTGCAACAGATGTATTTTAAGCAATATAGCCCTTCATATGAACATGGGTGAGGTCAATTTCCTTGCTATGTTTTCAAATAAGCCTAATTCAAAAGATTTTTAGAGCAGAACAATGTACATTTAATAGTAATTGTGACTGATTTTCATAACGCACTGATGTAGCATGTCAAATCTTATGCAGTTAGTTAAATTCTGGGAAAGAAATTCAATTTGGCAATATTTGAGATTCTTTTCTCCTTGTAATTAAAGAGTGCTCTCTTTGTTATGCTTCAGCTGCAATATAAACATTGCTTTCTTTAGCATCACTTACAGATACTCTAATTTTTTCTGTCAAATTCCAACCAACTTATTTTTATCATTTTGTCGGTTTTCACTTCCAAACCCTTTCTGCCCTTGAAACACTTATGAAACCTCAGCATGGAATCAAATGCATGAAGGTAATGGTTTTCAACTTTTTGTCCTTTCTTTCTTAGGGAAGCTTTCTTCCTTACATGAGGACCATCTTCTGCCCGAAGCATGTTTTATAGAGCAGTGAACAACATAAAATAGACACTGAAGCTGTTTGTGAAAAAAAAATTGCTATTGCCTAGAAGGCTTTTATTTTTTTGTTATTAAGTGATTAACTAAAGGAAATGCCCAAATTGTTTTGATCTTCTGAAGGCCAGTTCTGTCAGGCATATCTTTAAAATTAATGAGGAGATGTAGAAGATTGGAGTTTTAGGATTTAAACTATACCGAGGGAACCAGATTTACATTTTTGCATATTGGTTAATAAAGTATAATTCTTAAAAAATATTTTCTTCCTAGCTCCATCACCCCATTTTGTGCATGCTCAAGAGGGTATACAAGTGGACACATCATGGACAGTCACAACTGGGCAGGTGAAGTTGGTGTAATAGAGAAACATGACAGGACTCTATTACAGTAAGTAATACAATTCCAGAAATAACCTATGTGGAACATATTGCCTCCACTACACATGTCAGAAAATGGACTTTTATCGATGGTGTTGAAACACAAAATCACATATGAAAATGTTTAATTATGATGACTGTGTAAAAGTGTACACAGCCATCGCAGCTGTGTTATCAGCTTATGCAATTAACAAACAGACAAGCTCATAAATGTAAGGCATGTGCCTCATGCCTTACAAGTATTTCTGATTACTGCTATCGGCATGTATGTAAGCAGGAAGGCATGGCAGGGTTTTGTTATCATCACCTCCTAGAATGGAGGAATTCTGAGGGGGTGGGAGTGATTATTTATGGATAACCTCACCACCTGGAATTGCCACACTGCTACTCTAAAAATGCATTAATGTGGGAGAAAAATGTGTCCTTTTGTGCTAGATGATGGAAATTAGCAGTTTAGAATACTAAGTAGACAGACCAAATCCTGTAGAATGCCCACTCATAAATTGAAATACTTTGTTGTTTAAACAACTTCATAAACTTAGGAGAAAAATACACCCAGTAAACATTCACAGACTTTCTGTAGAAGCATTTGCTGAAAGTGAAAGTGGCAAAATTGCTAGGTTTTAGATCGCCTAAAGAAGTGGCTTACTTTGAAAGATAAGTGACCTGATTTAGAAAAAGTTGGCCCGGAATTTTGATTTCTCCAAAACTGAATTTGCAAATTGAAGTTGAAACATGTGAAGTATTTTTATTTACTCACTTTTGTTTATCCCATATTGCCCTTTAAAGAAAATTAAGGAAAAGAAGAATAATCACCTGGGATACCATCAGATAGGTACAAATTCCCCCCCTCCTTTTTTTTTATTCCTTGGCCTTTATAAAATTTTCAAAAATTCAATACAACTTTAGAAATTACCATGACAGTAAATTATATATATACACACATATATTCATATATGTATGTATGTATGTATGTATGTATGTATGTGTATATATATATATACACACACACATATATATATAAATGCATAACAAGTGGAGAAATATATATATATATGTATATATATATATATATATATACATATATATATATATATACATATATATATATATATATATGCTGTATCACTACGGCATCCAATCCTATCAGATCTTGGAGCAAAGCAGGGTCGAACATGTTTAGTACTTAGATGAGAGACTGCCTAGGAGCAGCAAGTGCTGTAGGCTTGGGAGAAGGACCTGGCAACCCATTCCCCACACCCCAAAAAACAATCAGCCATTGAAAACCCTATGAATAGCAGAGAAGCACAACAGTAGTGTTTCGTCTGTCCTACATAGGGTTGCTAGGGCTTCTATGAGTCAGATATTGACTCGATGGCACCTAACAACATATACACACACTATATCTAAAAACAATTTTTATAATTAAAAGTCTTTGATGGTAAATAAATCTTTATCTTCAGAATATATTTTACCAAAGAATATACCTAAATCACTAATTATTATAACATTTTATAGAAATATCTCTCACCACAATCATCTATATAATTCTCTCCCTATGTGTGTTTGCATATGCATATGTAAATTTTTAGTTGTAGCTAATTGCAAGAATTTCATATGCTAAAGATTTTACCAGAGTAAAGATAGCAACATTATTCTTTGCATTGGTGACAAGACTGACTTTTTTCCCACAGAAGAAATTAAGATTTTGTTAAAAATTTAAATATATCTTCTAAAAAGTGAGAATTAGCTAGCATAGGAAATGATAATGCCAAACATTTTCTTTCCTTTTTTTAAAAATCAAATTATAAGCCATCTGTTTTGTGTTTTTTTTTTCTATCTATTCCTTTTAGTTAAACATAAAGTAAGGAGTAATACTACATTTGGTTTAGTGCCAAGTTAAAATTTGTTAAACATGTATAGGCAAATGCTATGAGGTTTAAGACTGCATGTGTTTGTTTCTTGTGATAGTGGCTAAAATTTATTTAGAGATTACTTTGTGTAAGATATTACTCAAAGTATATGTATCTTTTACATTATTTGGTCTTCCTGACCATTACTCTTTCTCTGTCTCAGCACAGGAGAATTAAATGCTTTAGAGCAGGGGTTCTCAGCCCCCAGGCCACAGAATGGGAACGGTGTGAGCACCAGGTAAGCAAGTGAAGCTTCTTCTGTATTTATACAATAAAAGTAATGCACTTGAATCATTCTGAGCCCTTCCCCTCCCCATGCAGGGAAAGATTATCTTCCATGAAACTGGTCCCTGCTACCAAAAAGGTTGGGGACTATTGCTTCAGAGGCATTCAGCAATGAGAAAAAATACAGTGCCTCACTCTTTGCTATATGAAATTCATATTTTTTTAAGAAGGAAAGAAGACCAAAGTCAAAGGCATAACATTTTCATAAATATTTAAATTAAGTGTTTTCTTTAAATAATTTTTAGATTCTTCTGTGGCCAAATTATGGGTAATTTCAACAAAATCATGCTTCATTCATTTTTAATTCTCCCCTTAATTAATGTGCTTGTATGTGCTTAATTTTTATGAAATGCAGCTATGATCTTTGGTCCCTAGAATGGTCTTAGAGATATATTTCAGATGAGATGGTGATAGGAACAAGTATGTTTTCTCACTCCTGTCTTCAACAAATTGGAAAGATAAGACATATTCTTATGTAAAACTTAGAAAAATGAAGGAACAGTTAGCTGGGCATGGGGGTGCATGCCTGTAATTCTAGCACTCAGAGGGAGAGGTAGGAGGATAAATGTAAGTTTGAGGCCAACATGGCCTATATAGCAAGATCCAGGCCAGCCTGGATACATAGTGAGACCCTGTTTGAAAAAAATGAAAAAATAAAATAAAATAAAATAAAGAAGTTACATATATATATATATATATACACATGTACAGTAAAGCATACATTTCTATTTCTCTCATTGGTTCATTCTTCTTTTCTGTTTTCAGTTTATGTATTTTCCTCTATAGGGATTTTGAGAAAAGAATATATAGAACCCACAGAAAAAAATTAAATGTGGATGGCAAGCAAATGATACAATATAAATGTGAGAAAATACACAATCCAATGTAGCAGTCAGAACACTGGTTTTCATTTCTGGCCATAAAGTCACTTAGGACAAGCTTCTTAATTTCCCTGGCCCTCAGTGTATTTGACTTGCAGCTGTACCACTGTGGTATCAGATCCCATCAGATCTCAGAAGCTAAGCAGGGTAGGGCCTGGTTAGTATTTGGATGGGAGACTGCCTGGGAGTACCAGGTGCTGTAGGCTTGAGAGAAGAACCCGACAACACACTCCCAAAAAACAATCAACAATTGAAAAACCAGTGAATAGCAGAGAAGCACTAACAATACTGTTTTGCCTGTTGTACTTAGGGTTGTTATGAGTTGGACACTGACTTGATGGCACCTAACAACAACAACAACAACAACAACAACAACAACAATAGTGTATTTATCTGGAAAACAATATGGTTGGGTGGATGGTGTCTGTGGAAGATCCCTGTTCTAATATTCTCTTTCCCTTGGTTAAGTCATTTTCCTCTTATGAAACTATCTTTCAGAAGCATTGAGAATATCAACTTAGAAAAGAGAAATTAATGTTTAAGTAAATGGGTGAGAAACTGAGGTTATTTATTCAATGATTTAATTCTTCTTGTATATGCTGAGTATGTAGGTATTGTGTATAAAATAGGTAGTGAAACAAAGATGAAAAAGGAAGAATGTTTTTAAAAGACAGATTTCTGGATCATGGCTAGTGATAGAAGCAATGACCATGCTATAGAATTTTTCAAGTAAGGAGGGTAGAATGTGATAGCCCTTCATGGCACACTAGACACCTGAACTAGGTTGCTCAATCAATCATCATTACATCTGTATGTAACATTTATATCATATACTCTACCATGTGCTAGTCAGTGTAGGAAACACCTATAATAAGAAGATACAGACTGGTCTTCCTCTATACCAAGTAAATTTTCCAGAAAAGTGAAATTTATTTTAAAAATATTGTCTCTGATGTTCTTGGTATCTGACATTCAGATAAAGACATTAATAACTTCAGGGACTTTTTAATAATTCACATTTTATTGGGAAAAGTACAAAGTCACTTCTGTTTTTTTAACCTAATAAAATTTAGCTCTCCTTTGGCTTATTCTTAATTCAATAATACACACTGGAATTTCATGTTAGTAGAAATGTTACCACGTCCAATAGAATGTATCTTACTATTCTCTCTGTCCTTTCCAAAATCATGCTCTACTTGAAACTTTTGGTTTATGGGCTTTTCCTCTTATGAGAATACTAACTGGAATGTGTTCTAATACTAACTGGAAAATGTCACATTGTACAAAACTGTTTTTTCCAGCTTTTGTGAAGATTTTATGGTCCATGGGTTCTGCCTGGTCAGTTTTTCCTCACTGTCCATCTACGCTCATGGTGAGCATCACAGGCTGCAAACAGCTCTGCTTTTGATGGATTTTTACTATATTTCCTCAGTGACTGATTTTTATTAGTGTCAAAAGATAATAGTATATGTATGCACACATGCTGATGTTTCCGAAGGGCATTGTGATGAAAGATTAGAATGCTTTTTGTCTTCTTCCTGATCAAACAGTGTGTCTTATAGAGCATGGGTGCATTTTGTTCTCTCTCTCTGTCTGTCTCTGTCTCTGTCTCTGTCTCTGTCTCTCTCTCTCTCTCTCACACACACACACACACACACACACACACACAAACAAACAAATGTCTGTTGATATCATTACTTACCACTTGGCTTCATTCATTCTTAATGTCAAAGCCTTTCTTTTGGGTCAGCGAAGGTTGAGATTATGAGGTTAGAGATCACATGGAGTTCAGAATATTCAGAATACAATGCTGATCCATAAATGATTTCTAGGCAAAGAAGCAAGAAACCCATGATTTAAGCACAGGTGTTTAATGGCCAACTATGGAATTAGGTTCACCTCATAACAGTGAAAAGCTCCATGTGGGGAATTGAAAATTAGTACAAAGTGTAAGTCTTCATTATAATGAATACCAATGAGAGAACAGAAAAAATCTGAGAATTTAGCAAAGTTAACATAGGTACACCTGGCAAGATATATATCATAGGAAACTTTAGTATGCATATTGGTAGCAATGCAAAAAAGGAAAAAAGTAATTGCTGGGTCTAGCCAGATTGGAAACTTGAACCTCCACAGCGTCCATCATGGATGGTGAGACAAATTTTTCATAAGAATTTCTCTTTATTCCAAGCAAGACATATCAGTTTTGTCTTAGACATTGAAACTTAAGGGATGTCTCAAATCCTCACTTCTATCTTCTATCACTACTTATGCAGATATACTGAACTGTTGTTGTTGTTACATGCCACTAGGTCAGGTCCAACTCATAGCGACCCTCATAAGGTTTTCAATAGCTAATTGTGTCAGGAATGGACTGCCACAGCCTTCTCCCATTTTTGCGGTGCTGTGGATCCAACTCAAGTCCTTAGAAAGTGTGTAGCTATGCTGTACCAACTGAGCTAATCCCCAGCATCCTTATACCAAACTATCTCAGCATAATATAGGAAAACATTGGCATTAGTCCAATCTGGTGAAACAGAAGCCTGTCTGCAAAAGTGTCAGGGCTTTTCTTTGAGGTCTGGAAATCTTTAATGTGTGTGCACGTGAGGAAAAACTTCTGATGTCATGTTCATTCAGTCAACATGTACGGTTCTTCTTTGATGTGCTGGATAATATCATTAATAGACTCTGTCAGTAACATGAATAAAATGCTTAAACGGTGAGTCCTTCGCACAAGATATTCATGCTGTGATAGCATAGAATGACCTTCACCATCCTCTTCTGGACAGGACCTCCCCTATGTCGGTATGAAAATTATTCTCCATATGGTGTCTGCACTGCTGGTCTATGATGGTGTTATGATGGGCGGACAGTCTGGAATTCACAACCTGAAGTGTCATTGGAAAAGGATCACCCAGTGGTTATAGAAAAACTTTTGTGTGAAAGAAATCCATATAGTTTCATCCACACTGGTTTTGTCATTTGATACTTGTATCAACTTGGTGAGAAAAGGGAGTGGTCAGGCTCTTTCACACATAACATTAGAAACCCCAAGACTAACCAGCTTAGATAAAAAATAGGGGTTATTGGCTCACATACTTGAGAACCCCAGAGGCAGATCTGGATGCAGCCCTGAGTCTCTCTTCATAAGTTAATTCTACTTTTTAGGGCATCGGTCTTAGGCCTAGGCTCCACATGGTGCTTTCTGGTCCAAACTTAGAGGAAAGAGCATCTCCTCCCAGCAGTCCTACTAGTCTACCTTACATATGTTTTATAACACAAATTCCATATTCATGAAAAAACTTTGTAAAAAACTTAATATATATGTGATTCATTACTATTTCCTAATGTGTGTTCTAATCCATTAAGTTTGGGCTAAGGTGAGCTAGGCAATGTAAGGTAGGTTTCTGTTGTGGCAGAATTTTTCATAGCATAACTTTCTAAGAGAAAAATATAATACACCATTTTCCTTTACCATAGAACACTAGATTTTAAAGTGCACCTCAGCATATTAGGGGTCTAACCATAGCCTTCTAAACTGCATTGTATCCGTAATACATTTATTTCCCTATTGGACTGAATTGACATTTTTTCAATTCAATACTTATTCTTTTTTCTGAGAACTATATTTCTTAGATTCCCTGAGCAGCAGGAGTATGAGCAAAATTCTGCTAATGAGAAACAAAAATGAGAAACTGAAAGGGTAGAGAGAAAACAAAAGCCATTATTCTTGAATAATAACTGACAGCAGGTGGAATTCTGTGTTAAAAACATTATTACTAATAATTATAAATACATAATATAATGACAAAATATTTTTTGAAAGCTACATTATAAAAAACATTTATTTCTACATATTATTATAACGATCTCCCAAACAGCTCTAAATTTATATTCCCTGTGGTAGTAAATTGTAAAAGATGCACATTCTAATTCATACTGTCCAACAGTTTCATTTCTTAAAAATGTTAGCAATTTTAGTTTGTAAAAAATGAAATTTTAATTTGTAAAAAATGAAAATGCAAAACTTTCCTGTTCTTTGGTATTGAATATTTTCCAAATTTATTGGTAAGGAATATTTGGTAAAATTAATAAAGCTTGTCATTTAAACAAATATGAGCCTTATCTTTCTCAGATAACTTTTTCTCACCTAATTAGAGTGGAATTTATTAAATTGCTCAGTCTTAGTCTTACTTTTTCAGCTTTCACTTTGCCATTCTTAGCATCTTGAGCTTTACTTTTATTCTTGCTGGTTTATAATCATACTATGACAGATGTACTACTACATCAGTTTCCCAGGAGAAAGAAGAAAGGAAGGAAGGAAAATTAATAAAAAGGAAATATGTTTCTTTCTTATTATGAAAATTGTATCCTGTGGCCACCAGTAGCTGCAAGAGAGACTGGCAATAATAGTGTTGTAAGCAATCCTGAAACAATCAGTCATTGAAAACCCTATGAGGGTCACTATGTGTTGGACCTGAATCGATGGCACCTAATAACAACAATATGCTTTGTAAAACAAAGGAGAGAATAGTGGCAAAAGTACAAAGTTGGCCACGTCTGCCTTCATGCATTTTTCTGTTTTGCAAATTACCCATTTATCTAGTTATCTATTGAAATTTAAGTGTCCATCTTGTTTTTATATTATATAGAGTTTAGCTCAGTAGGTAGAGTGCTGCTCTGAGTTCCCTGAGGCCCTGGGTTTGATCCCTAGCACCATGAAAATGGGGGAAGGACTTGGCAGCCCTTTCCTGAAACAATCTGGCAAACAATTAGCCACTGAAAACCCCATGAGGGTTGCTATGAGTTGGCCCTGAATCCATGGGACCTACCAATCTGTAAATATTATTTTAGCCATTTCTCATGTTTATCTTAAATATTTTTCTCATTTTTCTTCAAATTGTGTTTATATAATTATTTTCTAAAGTCATAGTTTATATGTTTCATTAATTTTTAATGATTTTTTTCTAATGGTTTAAGTCATAAGCATTTTGAAATATTGCATCCCATTATTTTGTTGTGGTAAAATTTGCCCACAATGAAATGACCAAAGTTTGTTTCTGATTTCTTCTGGTCAACATATTTGTACAAATTTTAATTTTTACATTTTTGTATGTATTAGAAGTTGATTACTTTTTATTGACAAATAATCATGCACTATAAGACTATATTGCATTTTTTTAAAGTTTTATTTTATTTTATTATTTTTGCAGTACTGGGGGTTGAACCCAGGGCCTCACGCTTGCATGCTTTGCAAGTGCTGTACCACTGAACTGCACCCGTCCAGCCCATTTGTTTAGTTTTTTGAGACAGGGGCTCGCTAAATTACTCAGACTGCCTCTGTTCTCAAACTTGCGATCCTCCTGCCTTTGCCTCCCTAGATGCTGGGATTACAGGTATGTGCCACTGCGCCCAGTTTATACCACATTTTATTTGTGTAATCTAATGATGGACATTTGGGTTGTTTCTAGTTTTTTACTATTATAAGTAATTTTTATGTAAACAATCTGGTACAAATATCTTTAGTACGTGGATATGTAGTTTCATTTCTTTTGGAAATAACTGAAATTGAAATCGAGAGGTCATAGTGTAAGTATATGTTTAATGTTATGTGAAACAGCTGAATTAATTTTCAGTGTGGCTGAACTATTCCATACTAACATCAATGATGAATGGGAATTCCAGCTGTTCTTTATCCTCACATGCATCTGGTGTTGTCACTTTTTTTTTTTCTTATTTTGGTCATTGTAGTATATAAAAAAATGGCATCTCACTATATCATCAATTTGCACTTCCCAATGCATAATAAGGGAGTAGGACCTGGCGAGCCACTCCCGAAACAACTAGCCATTGAAAACCCTATGGATAGCAAAGAAACACTGTCAGATATAGTGCCGGAAAATGAGGCCCCCAGGTTGGAAGGCACTCAAAAGACTACTGGGGAAGAGTTGCCTCCTCCAAGTAGAGTCTACCGTGATGAGGGAAATGGAGTAAAACCCCAGGGTG
>VMDO01039258.1:0-12808 GCA_007922755.1 Pedetes capensis
GGTGCAGGCATGTTTTTGATCAATATAGTTTTTGTGGTTTATCCCTTTTGTTGTTAGGGAATGTCTGTGATAATTTTTTTCCCCTTTGATTTGTTTTGATTGGTATTCCCTTGATATATCCTTCTCCATTATTTCTTCATTATTTCTCCATTATTTCCCTTTCAATGTGGCCATGTGTTTGGTCATTTGGAAAAAATCTTCTATCAATCTCAATCTTTTATTGATGTATTTAGATCATTTATAGTCAATAAAATTATTAATGTGCTATAGCATGTATTTGAACTTTTAGTTTGTTTTCTGTAAATCCTCTCTGTCTTTCATTCCTGTTTCCTTCTTTATACCTGTCCTTTGGATTTCTTTAACATTTTTAGAAATCTATCTGATTTATCTACTGTGTTCTCAAATATGTCTCTTGGTATATGTACATATATTTTGGATGTTGCTTTAGGTATTGTGATATAATGTACAGGCTGGGATTTAGCTCAGTTGATAGAACACCGCTCTGCAGTCTCTGAGGTCCCAAGTTCAATTCCCAGCACCACACAAATGGGAAAAGGATTTGGCAATCCACTCCCAAAGCAATCCCAAAACAATCAGCCATTGAAAACCCTATAACGGTTGCTATGAGTTGGACATGACTGGACAGCATCTAACAACAACAATGGTACCAAGAGCAGTTACTAAACAAACTAAAAGTAAGATGTACAACAGATAAGTCCATTGGAATTAACATGCAACCCTTTAAATGAAATGTAGAAACATTCTTTTGAGTTCTTTTTATTCTCTCTCTTTTATAATATGGTGGTAATAAATATTATTTATACAGATTGAGTGTCCAGTAATGTTAATTTTTTGATTTGTCTGTTAAACAATTGTAACAACTCAATAAAACTATAGTCAATTACAATTATCAATGTATTCGCCCATTCCATTTTTCTTTCTTCACTGTTGAGGCTCCAAATATCTTTTTGATATTATTTCCTAGATTTGAATAACTTCATTTAGCCACTCTTTTAGAACATGCATGCTAATGACAAGTTTTCTTACTTCCCTTCATTGGAGAATGTTTTTATTTCTTCTTCAAACCAGAAGGATATTATCCCTGAGTAGTGAATTCTGAGTTGACAGTTCATTTTATACTTGGAAAATGCTATGACACTTCCTTCTATTCTCCATAAATTCTGGTGAGAAATCAATTGTCCTTCAAATTGTTTTTCCTCTTTAGGAAACGTGTTATTTGTTCTAACACATTTTCCTAACAGTTCTGGGTATTGAATTCAGGGCCATTATGCTAAGCAAGTGCTCTACCACTAAGCTACATCCCTAGCCCCCCTTTTAGGATTTTTTCTTTGTAATTCCTTTGCAGATATCTAATTATGATACATCTGTGGGTGGATATATTTGGGTAGATCCTTTTGAGTTTCACGGCTTGTGTAAGTTTATGCCTTGTGCCAAACTTGGGCAAATGTCAGCAATTGTTTTTGGAATATATTTTTCAGTCCCACATTGTCTTTTTTCTCCTTCTGTAACTACAATAATGTGAAAGTTATATCTTTTGTTATTTTCTCACAACTCTGAAAGACATTGTTGGCTTATTTATTTGTATGTTGTCCTTTCCTATCAGTTGTTGAGATTAATAAATTTCTATTTCTATTTCTTTAAGTTCACATTTTTTTTCCTCTGACATCATTTTCTGTTGAACCCATTCACTCATGTTTTCAATTTGATTTGTGTATTTGGAAGCCCAGGTGCCTGCCAAGTCACCTTCTTCAGGCCAGGTGATGTCCCTCTCCCCAGTGTTGACTGATGACAAGCAATATCTTTCATCTAATTCCTCTCTGGGAATTGGCTTTGGCTGCCAAGAATTCCCTCACTGAGGTCAAACCCCTTCCCCATAGACAGCCCATAATCATTGCCTGGTTAAATATGATGTGAACTAACAGTTCCTCTGCTTCAATGTAGGACAATTTGAAGTGCCATCCCAGATCCCAGGTCCCCCATGGGCACCATCAACCACTTGGTACAACAGTGACTGCATTGACCCCTTTCTGTAACCCTAGAAAGGCAGTGATTCACCTTTAGTAGAATCACCACTTAATTTAGGTATATGTTTTCTGTTATTTCCTGCAAAATCTGAACCAATACCACTGTATTTTAGGAGGTTTCTTATAGTGCTTAATCCATCAACAATGGATGTTGAACCACATTGCTTCAGACCAGGGGGTCTACTTTGTGACATAGGAGGTTTGGCAGAGATTACATGGCTACTGAATCCCAGATACTACCACATACCCAGAATCTGCATTGTATCAGAATGATAGAACAGCCTGTTGACAGTAGAGTTAAAGCACCAGCATGGAGATGAATGCTCCAGTGGCTGAGTCTGTCCTCTAAAGGACAATATTTTTGGTCTAAATTGCTAACAATGATGGTACTGTGTTTCTAATGAGTAAGAACACATAGGTCTTGAATCTAGGAGCCCTAGGAGTGACTATGCATGGCACTCCTGCTCATTCTTTGAAGAATTTAGGCTTCTCTTACCCCTTGTTGTTGTTAGGTGCCGTCGAGTCGGTATCCAACTCATAGCGACCCTCTGTTCAACAGGGGAAACACTATTGTCAATGCTTCTCTGCTGTTCATAGGGTTTTCAATGGCAGATTGATTTTTGGGAGGGGGTTGCCAGGTCCTTCTCCCAAGCCTGCAGCTTCTGGTGTTCCCAGGCGGTCTCCCATCCAGGTACTAACCAGGCCCGACCCTGCTTAGCTTCTGAGATCTGATGGGATCGGATGCCACAGGGCTACAGCTGCAGGCTCTCTTACCCCTACTTTATGTTTTATGGCTTTAGAGGCTCTAGACACCAGAAAGAAAAGTGATTCCATCTGAGGACACTATAAGTTCCTTAGGCTGTGGCTGCTGCCCTATTATTTCAGGATCCTCAAGGTAAATTGTCAACAAAGAAGAAAACAGTGACTCTGTCCCAGTGAGTACTGTCATCCAGAGGAGAACAATGGGTACAGGTAAGAATATGTTTGGCTCCCAGGTAATCTATGTGCTATTTATTGACACCCCCATACCTACTTAGATAATAGACAATTGCATTGGCCACAGTCTGAGAAGGCCATGGTGACCAGGGTTTCAGAGAACTCAGGGTGAGAATCTGAGTCCCTCTACCAGGTGATCCCCCTTGACCAGCAGAGGGGGAGGGGGGGTCCCAGTGTGGTAGAGGAGGAGCATGAGGAGGAATAGTTACAGAACGGACAACCAGCTGCAAGGGTAGGGTCTGTAGCTTGTCCTATTTCTCTTCTTTTTCCCAGAGGAAGAGCCATACAAGTATCCCATAATATTGAATGTATAAAGCAAGTGAATCAGAGATACCAGAGGTGATGATGCAAACTTGTGGTGAGTCCCTCTTGAAGAAAGCCCTTGTTCACTGGCTGCTATGGGTGTTGGTGGCGTTTTCCTCCTTGAGGTCAGTCCTTCTCCAAAGGCTCCTAGGGGCATGAGTATGAAGACCAGCTCCTTTGCCTCCATTTGGGATAACTATGAAGGGCTCCCCAAGCTCTAGAGGTCTCTGTGGGATCAACTGAGCCTTTGCTCCAACTACATTACCTTCTCACACCTCCTCTGTCCACTCTGCCTCCTTTGATCCATGGAAAGAGTATTCCTCAGTGATCTTCTTGCCCTCAAATCTCCATCTTGAGTGGGCTTCTGGGAGCTGGTCTTGTGGCAGTTGTTTGTGTTACAGTGAAAAACATTTGACGTTTAGTGACCATTTTGCAGTTTAGCTTATGTCTTGTTTTGGCCCTCATTGGAGGTTTGGTCAGGGTTTACTACTCTGTTTGTTTCTACATGCCCTAAAGAATAATACTGACACTCTAGGAGTCATTCCCTGCAGACCTCATGGCCCATACTTCGGTTGTATGTGGAAATAAAAAAGACTTGATTTGTTTCAATTATATAAGTCACGATGCTTCAAGGATGTGTTAATATAAGTTCATGGACATCTGCAGGTGTGCTTAGTTTTTTGTGAACTTCTTATGATATGTGTGTGGTTTCTCTGCCTTTGTGTGGAGAATGGGTCTGTCATACGGATGGTAACATTTGGCTGGGTGGGGAGCAGTACAGAGACAGGGAGTCCCCTCTACAGGCTTTAGCTTGTATTCACTGTGAGACAGACAAGAGGGGTGAATAGGATGCTGGGGTGAGGGACTCTCTGGAGTTTAGAGGCCAGAGCTATGTGTTGGGACTCTTAAATGAGAATTAATTTTGACAATTTCAGGGATAAGGTATATACTAGGTTCATCTGGAGCTACAGGATGTGACTTCCTTTTTAGAACACAGCATTTTCAGAGATGAAATCAAGATGATGTCATACTGGATTAGGTAGACCCTCATCCAGTCACTGACCTGGTATGAAGACAAAGTGCACACATTGTGGACACCATGTGATGATGGAGCAGAAACAGGAGGGATGTGATTGCAAACTCAGACTTGACTGGGATTGCTTAGGAGCACCAGAAACTGGAAATAAGCAAGGAAGTATTGTCCCCAAGAACCTCAATAGGAACAAAGCAAGGTTGAAACCATGAATTTGGACTTTTGGCCTCCAGAGTATATAGAGAAAAAAATTCCCGATTTCATAAACCACCTAGTTTTTGGTAATTTGTTATGGAAAACCTACTATATGGCAGGAATGAAAAAATGCTTTTCAGCAAGTGCTTCCATGGAGCACAAATATTCTTATGCTAGGAGAGAATGTATCCTGAGATGCTGGACTTCTCTAGGCATGTTTTCAAGGTGGTCTCTTGGACTTCAAAGCAATGCAGAGCCAACGATTCAGTGGGGAGGTCCTGGTGATGACTGGAGAATCCCAGATTCTTTCTATATTGTCCAGATGACAGCAACATTTGCCTCATCTTTAAGTAGCACTTCCTCCTTTTGTACCCATCTGAGAGGGGAGATGGTGTGAGATTGTCTCTGGGGAACACATTTCAGATAGCATTGACAGTAGTCTTTATCTGCTCATTTTTTTTTTTACTTTAAAATGGGAAATTAGGAGGATCACAGCCTGGGAAAGATGTAGGTATTAGAAAATTGACCTAATCCTATCCCACTCCTGTTCTTCCTCAGCTCTTCCCAAACAGGCAATTTCTCTGACCTCATTCCATTTTCACCCTACCTCTGAACACTACTTAGCATCCCCTATCTCTCTGGACATCTTCTAATTCCAAATGACTCTCACAAAATTTTTTCAAATTGACTCTACTGCTTCAGGTTTAGAGAGATAAAGCATAGCAAGGCACAAAAACATTCTTCCTCCAACAGAGTCAAGGTAGAAGAATTTTGTCCATTTTAGATGGTATGCTTTTTTTTGCAGGCAGGAAATCAAGGAAAAGTTTCAACTCCAAGTATTCACCTCTTGGTCAGTCTTTGATTGATGGATTGTCATATTTGTACAAGCTGATCCAAGGAAACTGGATTTGTGCATCCTCCCTATTTGGAGTCTAGGTCACCCTTGTGTTTGGTCCAAGAGGCACTGCCCAAATTACAGTACAGGAATATGATAGAATTTTAGCATATAAACTGGTTATTTTGATTTTTAGATAAGAAAAGGAAACTTGTCCACATAGAAGACTTAGTAGGAGGAATATAGATCAATTATAACATTTGTGTATTTGTTGACCACCTGCATTATAGCATATAGAGTATTACTTCTGACTAGTAACACACTCAACACACTTCATTTTCTTCAATGTAAAAATAACTTTTTTCATATAGCAAATTTTTCCTTCCTGTTAAAAAATCACTGTGGTTGCAAATGCACATGTGTCTAATTATGAACAGAAAAAACATCCTGCACTTTTGGTGGTATCTGATTAATAGTAATGCAGGAGATCTTGCTGATCTCCACTTGACAGAGTCTTGTGGTCTGTCTTGCTTCTTAGATTGTTCTGAAAGATCTACAATATTTATAGAATTTCATAAGCTAGCAACCTCATCGCTGATTATTCATAGACATAAAAGGGTCATTTAATTGTAGAAATTTCAATATATTAATTGATAACATTTCATGCAGTTTTGCTCAAAAGTGGCAACTACTTTAATTAAGCTGTTCAAATATATCTTCTTATATGGGATAACTTACTTTTTTATGCCATGGCTCCTTATTTTTGCCAGCAGTGAAGTGATAGTGGCTGCCCACTCTCCAATTCAACTCTGGAGAAATATTATCAATAATGGGAATAAACATGACAAGAATTAGCCATATCAGAGTGAGTCCATACCTTGGTTGAAGCCTAGATCAACTGGTAAGTAGAGGGTAATGGGTGGGGCAGGAGTTGGTGAATGACTTCAACCTGTGTAGATACTGCAGGGGAGAAAATCAAAGTGCAGATGGGAGCTGAGTTCTGATCTTGCATTTCACCTACATATCATTTTGCTGAAGCCACAGAAGTCTGTGACAGCAATCTGAACTGCTTGTGCCCATGTCTCACATTAGGAAAGTGCAAATGCTACTAACTTATGATGTTAAACAATGAAAAATTAAAAAGTGGGATGGATATAGCTGAAAAACAATTCGTTGAGTTGAGATACCAACTTACCAACCATGCAAGGGGAAAGAATAGAAGTAGAAATATCACTGAAATGCTTACAGGCATAGGGATAGTACCTAATTATCAAGAACCCTAGAAGGAAATAAAGAAGGCTGGAGAAAAGGAAAAAAATTTGAAGAACTAATAGATAAAAATTTCAAAGATGTAAAACTAACAATAACAAGAGGCAAAACAAAACCAAACCAAACCCCAAGGTCTTAATTGTTGTTGTTGTTAGGTGCCGTCGAGCCATAGCGACCCTCTGTTCAACAGGGGAAACACTATTGTCAATGCTTCTCTGCTGTTCATAGGGTTTTCAATGGCAGATTGATTTTTGGGAGGGAGTTGCCAGGTCCTTCTCCCAAGCCTGCAGCTTCTGGTGTTCCCAGGCGGTCTCCCATCCAGGTACTAACCAGGCCCGACCCTGCTTAGCTTCTGAGATCTGACGGGATCGGATGCCACAGGGCTACAGCTGCAGACAAGGTCTTAATTAGAAAAGAGATATAGAGTGCCACTTAAGTAAGGTAAAGCAAAACAGTCAAACTTAGAGAAGTTATAGAGAAAATTTCACAAAGCCATAGTAATATTAGCAGAAAAATGGCGCATTATCTGTTTAAAAACAAGAATAATATTGATTTTAAATTTCTCTATTATAACAGTGCTTACAAGAATGTGATAAAGCAATATCTTACAAGAGTTTAAGAAATAAGAACTTTGAACTTAGAATTGTATATACAGTAAAATAGCATTCCTAAATAAGGGGAAAATATTACTTAAATAAATTCATAGGTTTATAAAATATATATGATGCTGTTATCATAAGAAAAGAATAAAATTGATCCCCAAATAAGCATAGAGAATTATAATGTTTTTCAAAGATGAACCTTAACAAAACACAGGTCTAGATTTTTTTTTGTTGAGTTTCATCAAACTATCAATGAGTGATTATTACTAGAAAAAGAGAACAGAAAATAGAAAAAAATGCCCCAGCATATTTGGTTTTGGTAGGTCTTGTTCTTCTATGCATTCATCCTTCACATCCAGTTTATCCAGTTGTTCATGTACAATTGTTCATAGTACTCTCTTTCAATGTTAAAAAAGTTTCTGTGGAATTGCCAGTAATGCTCCCATCTTCATTTCTACTTTTTTCTCCCTTTTTTCTTACTTCATTGAGCTAAATCTTTGTCAGTATTTTTAATCTTTTCAAAGAATCAAATTTGGTTTCATTAATTTTATATATTATTATTTAGTCTCCATTTAGCTTGTTTTTGCTCTAATCTTAATTATATGCATCCTTCTAGTAGTCTTGGGTAGAGTTTGTTTTTCTACCACTTCTGCCCTAAGTTGTAAAGTTGTGTTGGTGATTTGAGATATTTCTTGTTTTTAATGTCAGCATTTATACCTGTAAATCTCCCACTTACCACTGTACTCAGCTTTCACTGCAGTCTGTTAAGTTTTGGTATGCTGTGTTTTACATTTTTTGTTGTTGTCTTCCTGGGGAGTTGAACCCAGAGCCTCTCTCATACTTTGCAAGTTCTTTACCACTGGGTTGCTCCCTCAGTCCATTTTAAAATTTTTATTTTGAGACAGGGTCTCACTAAGTTGCTCAGGCTGGCTCTGGCATGACGCTCCTGCTTCCGCCTCCTAGGTGCAGACGTTAGAGGTGTAGGCCACCACACCTGGCTTTTATTTCTTTCCTCTGTAAGTACTCTATTACTTTTCTTGTGTTTTCACCCTCTTACATTGGTTGTTTAATAGTATCTTGTTGAATTTCCACATATTTGTGAGTTTTCTACTTGTACTTTTGTTATTGACTTTTAACTTCGCCCTGTGGTGGATGTAGAAGAGACAGTAGCTTCCCTTGTCTTCACGGGCTACATTCCAAGACCTTCAGTGATCCCTAAAATTGTGAATAGTACTGAACTCTATATATACTATAATTTTCCTATATGTACATACCTATGATTAAGTTTAGTTTATATATTTGCTATTATAAGAAATTAACAACAATAACTAATAATCATTGGAACAACTATGACCATACAGAGTATTAAAACTTATGTGAATGTGGCCTTCTTTGTGATCAAAATGTCTTATTGTATAGTGTTCTGGACAAAGGGATGGTTCACATCCTGGCTGGTATGGAGTGGAATGGGGCAAGATTTCACTATGTTACTAATAATGGCACATAATTTAAAGCTTACAATTATTTATTTTTGGAATTTTCCATTTAGTATTTTTAGTCATCTTATCACAAACATGAAATATATCTTAGATTGATTGATTGCAGAAATGGACATGTTGGGCAAGTGCTCTACCACTGACCTGCAGCCTAAGCCCCTTTTTTATTTTTTATTTTGAGATAGGGTCTTGCTAAGTTGCTCAGGCTTCCTCTGGCTTTGAATTCATGATCTTAATGCCTTAGACTCTGCAGTAACTGAGATGACAGGAGTGTGCCATCGTACTAGGGCTACCTCAGTTTTATCTAATTCTTCTTTGATATTTTTCATTAGAGTTTTTCTCACATAGATCTTATACATATTTTCCTAGTTTTATACCTAACTACTTCATGTAGAGGATGTTAATTTAAGTTATAGTGAGTTTCTAATTTTGAATTCCACTTGTTCTTTCCAGGCATTTGGGAAAGTGATTGCATTTTTTCCAGTAATCTTGCATTCTATAACCTTGTGATACCTTATTAGTTCCACATATTTTTTTTCTTGTTGCAGATTCTGTTGGATTATCTGTGATCATTTCATCTGTAAACTAGACATTTTGATTTCTTTCCTCCAATTGTGTATGCCTTTTATTTCATTTTCTAGTCTTATACTGTTACTATGTCCAGTATGATATTCAAAAGGTGTGGTGAGTGGGGCCATCCTTGCTTAGTTAGAAAGCTTTGAGTTTCTTAAGAGAACAATTTTACTATGTTTTTTTTTGTAGAACCTCTCTGACAAGTTTAAAAACTTCCCCTTCTATCCCTAATTTACTGAGTTTTTTTTTTTAACAACATGAATGGATGTTGGATTTTTTCAAACAATTTTGGAGCATAAATTGATATAATCATGTGACTTTTAATCTCTATCTCATTGATGTGATGCATGATTTTATTTTTAAATGTTGAACCAGGCTTCTTTACCTGGGACACATCCCAGTTGGTCATGTTGTGTCATTCTTTTAATATATTATGAAATTTAGTTAACTAATATTTTCTTGAGAATTTTTTTTGTGTCTATTCATGACAGATTTTGTTGGGTGGGTGGCTTATAATGTGCTTGGTTTTGGTATTAGGGAAATGCTGGCCTAACAAAATGCATTAGAAAGTATTTCCTCTGCTTCTACCTTCTATCTTTTTCCTCACTTATACCTCCTCTTGCTACTTGGTGCTAAGTTCACAGTGGGAGCAAGTGTCATTGCATTCGGACTTACATGGTAGATCTTCCCAGTATCTGCTCCTCCTCCCTAGTGCTCTCAGTCTTTGAAATGTATCTGTGGTTGATTTTTGGTGGTTTTCCTGCCACTTCATTAGTGGGTAGCAGACGTCGGTTTGGTATTACTATTTGTTTCTAGGTCCACAGACCATTTCCTGCATTTACTTCAGAGGTAGAGTTTTGCTTCAACTTTGAACAGAAGCAATGTGTCTTTGTATCTTGGAAGCAAGGGGCAGCCTTGGTTTGCTTCTATTCCTACCTCAGAAGCAATGGACTTTTTTCCCCCTGTACCTTCAGGGGAAAGCCTGCTGACCCTACTTTGGTGACTTAAGGCTTTTACTTCTTATATGAGAAAGTTTTGAAGAAGAAGATGGGGCTCTGTGTTCACCACCCCCAGCAGCTCCATCACCTCTTGCATCTCTGTGACATTGCAGGTCTCTGTAGTCTCAGTGCTTTCCTCAGTCTTTCTGGTGAAGTCTAAGCAAAAGCCCATGAGGAAGATTTTGTGAGTCAGTATGAGAGACCCTTGTGTTCTCTGTAGTAACTCATCAGAACTTTATCATATATCCTACTTTTTGAGTGGATTATCCATCTTGGCATTTAGACTACTTGGACAACTTATGACTTCAGGTAGATGAATAAGTTGGGAAAACAAAAAGATACATCTACACAGCTCAGACCCTGCAGCTGTATCACTGTGGCGTCTGATCTCAGAAGCTAAGGAGGGTTGGACCTGGTTAGTACTTAGATGGGATCTCCTGGGAACACCAGCTAACTATAGGCTTGGGAGAAGGACCTGGCAACCCACTCTCAAAAATCAATCCACCATTGAAAACCTCATGAATAGTAGAGAAGCACTGAGAATTGTGTTTCGCTTGTTGTGTGTAGGATTCTCTATGAGTCAGATACCAACTCTAAAGCACCTAACAACAGCAACAGCATATAGCTCATATATCTTTTTCTCATTATTGAGGCTGGAGAAATACTCTTTGTAGTTTCTAAGCACTCAATGAGGTAGAAATCTCAATATTTGTTATTTTAAAGTCCTTGCCTAGTTATGCCAGTTTTCCATCTATAAGTCTGTTTCTGTTGTTTATTTTTTCCTTTCCCTCCATATCCTCTCTCTTATCATGCCTAAACCTTTTTATTGAAAGCTATATTAAAAAATATAAAGAATTTCATTCCCACTTGACATTGTCTTCATGTGAAGTTTCCCATTTTATTTCTTAAGCCAGAGAGAAAGAGCCAATTTTAAAAAAATCAGGTTGGTTTGTTGTCATAATTTCTAAGACTAGATACTTTCTAGTTAATGGTTCTCAGGTTATAGCCCTCCAGAAACTTAAGTTGAATTTGAGTTTATAGGAATAGTTGTCCCTCAATGATGTGAATATATCCTTAGTTTCTACTGCATCAGGAACTCATGGATGGCAAAATAATATTTGTAAATTTTTGCTTAATTTTAGCTTACCAGCAAACTCATTATTGTCTTTGGATTACATCCTCTTGGCCTTGGTTTGAGTGTTTTTTTAATGTATGATGTAGATGCACGTATTTTTAATTAGCCAAATTTGATCCTTAGTTTCTAGGGTATGAATTGCTCCTTAGCCTGATCCTTCTCAAGGGCCATCTGTGCACTATTCCTTGACACCTACAACAGCAAGGGTCTGGGTCTTAGTTATTAATTTCTCTTTTTATGTTGGTTGATCTTCTACCTGAACTATGATCAACTGTTGCTCTGGAGGAAGAACACCTCCTCTTAATTGCTTACTGCTATAATTTTTCTTTTTTTGAGACTTTAAAAATAATATTGATAGTTATCAGATACACACAGAGACATTCCAGAAATCTCTGTTCTCTGAACCCACACAGCATGTGTGGCAGTGTGAAGAAGCTGTCCTTAAAATCAGGACTTCAGACTTCTGAAAAACTGGATTCAGTTTCAGATATGGGTTCATGATATTAAAATTTACAGGTTTTGGTTTAGATGTGAGTTTGTGTTTAAAATCTTAATCCTATTGTAGGTAGACATGTACATTTTTTTCGATTCATTTTTATTTTTTTTCCAATTTTTAAATAGTTATAGATACCAAAAAAACAAAAACAAAAACAAAAACACCCTATATGAACTGAAACTCAATTTTTCACTGGGTTCAGGTTTGGGTTTGGATTCAGGTTCATATTCAGAAAAAAATTTAAAAGTATTTGAACTAGAATGGGTTCAGGGCTCAGGTTCTTGTTCACTTTGAAGCCCTCCTATCTACACATAAGATTTAATCTGACACTGAACCAAACCTGAACCCTCTATTTTAATGTATTGAATCTGCACCAGAACTTCAATCCAATTTTTCAAAGAATTAATGGCCTGCTTAAAACAGAAGGGATTAGAGAATCTAACATATAAGAGAACACAGTATATTGTCTAGTATATAATAACCCAGACAAAGAGAAAGATTCATAGTAACAGCAGATTCAGGAGAATCTTATTTATTCAAGTTGGAGGAAACAGATTTAGATACAAGGAGAACTGCTAAGTGAATAGAGACATTAAGGAAATCTGTTCAATTATAAGATTACTGTTCAGCCAATCAAGTAGAAGACTCATGACCACATATCAAAAAACACAGACATAAAATTAGTTCAGATAAGTTACTAACCAAGAGCAATATCCCCCCAAACCAACAGTAACTGGAAAAGGGAAAATCTGATTTCCAGAGTTATTATTTTGTTTATTCTCTTTTCAACAATAAGTTATGAGTCATGCAAAGCAATAAGATCAAATGATGT